>JAJOHK020000280.1:0-31689 GCA_022457215.2 Leucocoprinus gongylophorus | reverse complement strand
AAAAATAATATAAAAAATGAATAGAATATCTGAAAGAGCTTTTTTTTTAAGAAAAAATCAACAATTTATTATATGGGACATGGTAGTAGACCATGGTAACTACAATGTAGCTATTTAAATAACAATATGAAGAGAAGAGAAAAGGAAAAAGAAATAAAAGAAAGAAATAGAAAATGTAGATGATACCAAATTACACTAGGTAAAAGTATGACTTCAGTAAAATCATTACTAAGTCATACCTTCATGGAAGAAAAATGCTTCTTGATTGAACTTAAGGAAAGCAATGATATCTTTCAAAGAGTCTCTTTTAGAACTCCAATATTTTCTATACTGTTTACATCCATGTAAGATGTGATTTCTTGTCTCAATTGGATAATCACTACAGAGACAGGCAAATGATTCTTCAGGGAAAAATCTGAAATAATATTCACTAATGGAAGCATGGTTTGTAATAGCTCTGGTAATATATATGCACAAAGAGTTGGAGTGCCCAATATGTTTAAGCCAAGCACCTTCTTTTAAATCAGTGGGCCAGATGGATAAGTTATTATTGTCATTTAGATTAAGGAAATTTTTTTCTTTATAATCTAACACTTGAAAATACATTTGCTATAATTTCAAGATTATATCACATTCTTCTTTTTTACTAAATTCCCATGAAGATTTGTTGGGAAGAATAGGGTCCATCTTGAACTACTTAGTTTTCTTGTTAACTACTAGATGAGGAAGCCATTTGTCATGGCTAAGGTAATCTCAAAGAGAAATCATGTTATTAGAACTCTTATTAAAGAAGACTCTAAGATCTTAAGATACAACAATAGAATGCAACTGGAATGAATAGGCAGATAAGTCAAAAATATGTCTTGTAGCTAGTATATGTTGTGGTAACTACTAGTCACAAAGATCAATAGGGCACAAACAAGTAAAGCTCTCAGTAGGCTATTGATGTGGGTGTTGTAGCAACCACTCATCACTCAAGGACAAATGATCTCACAACAAGCAAAGCTCTCCAATGGGGCTATCAAGTAAAGAGTGGGGGAATTATAAGAGAACTCAACAAGGAGCCCTCGCTGCATTGCTCCTCTATTTATATAAATTACATGTGGTCCATGCTACAACAATATGTTTACCTCATGTCCATCTACCATACTACTACCTCATGTCCTATTACTCATCCACATGTGTTTTTCTTAAGGCCACCATGCTTCCTACATGTGCCCTGACGTCATACTCTTAATCTCCGCTGTACATGTGCACACCATGTGTACACCATGAGGAACCCATGTCCCTTGACATCATCTCCTAACCCTAACTCCATCTCTAGACTCTTCCCAATCCTTCTAGACCCTAAGTCCTTTCAGACCACTCTAGACTCTATCACATGACTTCCAGGTCACATGCCTATCTCCTAACCCTTTGTCTGTTGTAGACTAATAATTACTACTGTCCTAACCCTAACCCTACCTAAAGTCTGTCCACACTCTTGTCTTATAACAGTGGGGATCACAAGAGAACTCAACAAGAAGTCTCTACTAGATTGCTACCCTATTTATATAAGTTACAGATGGTCCATGCTAACACTAATTTAACCTTGCCCTAAAGTTCATGTATTAAACATGAGTGCATCATGTATACATTATAAGATAAACATGCTGTTAACATACTCCTTGATGTCATTCTTCTAGTCTACTCTTATCCAGTCTAGACATATGACCTCACATCATGTGATATGTCACATGATCATAGTCATGTATCTCTTCATCATCAATAAGGAAAAGAAAATCAAAAGAAAAGAAATATTAAATCAAGAAAAATAGATAAAAGAAAAAGAAAAATACTAGTATCCAAGTGCACTATAACAGTATAGCATTTATGATAACAATTATTTGATCAACATTTGGTAGTTGAACAGCCTGATTGATTTTACATTTGATGGAAATGAGTTCTACTTCAGTGGAGGTAATATTCATAATATGATGAATTGTTTTAACAATAATGTTATGGTCCTTTTGGACATGTGAAATTGAAGTTGCAACTTTTTTCTTGACACTAGCATTGGAGATGATAAAAATAGTATTCAGATTTAAAAGAAACTCTTCAAAGATTTTATTAAGTTTGTTGCAATAAGCAGTTTTGGTATTGGTATTTTTGTAGTTTACTGTATGAAAAGAGAAATGATTAGGGAACATATTTGCTAAATGAAATCCAGGAGAAAGTTCTTTGTAAAGTCTATTGAACAAAGGAAAAACTTTATTTAAGTAATTGTTAGTGTCTACTATTGAACTCTTGATTTTTGATCATTGTTTACATATAAGATAAGCTATGGATAGATGATGAAATTTGGTCTTCTTAGAATAATGCTTGTCCATGAGAGAATTGAGAGCATGTTGTTGAGGTAAAGATGCAACTTGTAGATAATACCTCCTACTAATTTTGTCAAGATGCATGTGAATTGGTATGAGACCTGCTATGACCTCTAATTCCCATGATAACAATGTATAAAATATATCTGTAATCCATAACACTGCTTTTTGCTGTATTTTCTTCAACTCCTTAAGAGGCTGAAAAAGAAGTACTTCTTTGTAATATCACAATTGGAAGCCATATAATGTGATGGGCATAATGTAAGTTCTGTATAGTAGTTGTTTATATGAAAGCAACAACCTTCTAGTAAAATTACCCAACATTATCATACACTTAATGGTGGACAGAGCTTTGTTGGCATATAAATGAATATATTGACAAAAATATAGTTTTCTGTTGAAAATAAAACCTAGGTACTTCCAAGTATCTTTAGGCTATGAAAGAGGTTCTTCTAATGGTCTGAGATTCAAAAGAGAAGATTTAGTGTTCTTTGTTACTCTCAGAAAGACTTCTAATTTATTATGTTCAATCTCCAGTCCAAATTGTTTAAAAAGAGAAGAAATGATACTATAACTACAAATGAAAAAAGTTATGAAAAATCAAAATTGGGGCAATATAAAATGCAGATAAAATGAGGGAAAGGGCAGATCCTTGACCCACACTTACATCAACTCTAAAGAAAGAAGAAGTGAAATTGTTCCATATATATTAGGTTTCTCTGTTAACTAAATCATTGGAAAAAAAAAGTGGCAATTCTTGGATTAAATTCTGCTTTGTTCAATATTTTCAGAAGAAGTTGATGGTTAAGTGATAGAAAGAATTGAGTAATGTCAAATGTTAATATGCTTGTGTATAGACCTTTGATCCATTCCATATGTATGAAATAGGTAAGATATAAACCTGCATCAGTTGTAAATTGTTATTTAGTACTCTCAAATTGGTTTGGGTAAACAAAATTTGAGGTAATAAAGTGGATTTGAAGTCTTTCACTTTTTCTATAAGCTTTCCTAGAGTGTTTAGGAGAATAATGAGACAAGAAACTTTAGTAGTGTCATAAGCTGGTTTGTTGGGTTTAAAAATGATGATTAATATTGACTTTTTAAAATGAAATGGCTAGTATCTGAAGTTGATATATAAATTAGCTATATTGACAAAAATTTGATGCATTTAATGTTAGCTACCAAAATCTTGAGATGATTTCATAAAATATAGTTAGGTTCTGGAGTGGATGAACTACTACATTTTTTTATAGCATTGGTAATCTTGGCTTTGGAAAAAGGCAGCCATTTAGATTGGGGTTATGGTGTGATTTTATCAAGTAGCCAATAGTTGATGAAATGATCTTGAGCTGAATTGAAAGTTTAGTATAGAGCTTGCTAAAGATTATTTAAATCATTATATAGCTATCTATTAAATTTGATAGTCTTTATAGCTGGTAACTTTTGTTTTCTGACCTAGTTCATAAGGTCTCACAGTCTTTTGTTTCTTGACACAATTTCTTAGATTTTATTATCAAAGAAAATTCTTTTAGCTTTTTTGACTGATTTTTTGAACTTGTTCCAGTCTGATCTTGATCTAGAGATTTAATATGAAGAAAGGTCCCTGTTACACTTCTCATTCCACCACACTTTAGAATGTTTGGTAATATTGACATATTTCGAATACTTGATCCAAAGTTTTTCCATAATAGATGTGAATTCTTGTGTTATTTTTTCTAATGTTTCACAATTAGGGATGTTGACTAAGTTGATATGTCCTACTCTAATCTTCAGCTTATTGACAAAATTTTCTTCATCTATGCTGTTCTTGACAATAGTTTGTCTTTTGTCCTAGATAAAGTTCTTTTTGATAATGATATTGGCAGATAATAAAGCATGGTCAGAGAAACTACATAAGTTAGATGAGATCATATGTTTGTCAAATTCTTCTCCATTGGCATAAATGAACATCAAATCAATTACCAAGTTTGACTCTTGAGAATTATTAGCATATTTTATAGAAACTTGTATAATAGGTGTTGACAATTCTAAATTAAAAAAATCAGTGATGTCTTTAAGAATATTAGCATATGTCAAATGATGAGGATACAATAGATTTCAGTCATTATCCCTAATATTGAAATACTCTATCATAATAAGAACATTGTTCAAATTTACCTCTGTATTCTTTAAATATCTTAAGGCAAATTGACAATCATCTGAGTAAATGTTAATAGTAAAACTCATAATGTTACAATTGAAAAAGAAAATGAGGTTAATATTCTTATGGTTAATAAGGTTCTTTCTGAGCAAAAATCATAATTGAATAAGTCTTATATTAATATAAGTGAGAAATCTTGGATATTTATTACTATTATTCAGTTGTCTTGCAAACATAATCCATAAAGAGTGATTGAGAGCATTCATAATTTCTTCATCTTCTTCAGATGTCATACTCAGAATAGATATTATATGTCAAGTCCATCCATTCTGAAAACATGTTCCTGTGGCAATAATACAACAATTTGGATATCTGGTCTTCTATAAAAGAGATAATTCTATTGAATTTGGCCTTCTATAGCAGTATTTCCCTATCTGACCCCTTTTAGTATTTCATTACTAAAACCTCTGCTTGGGGCTATATACTGATAAACTTTTATTGAACTCAATTCCTAGTGTTCAATGACAACACACCAACATCAGTACTTACCCTCACTTCAGACTTTGTCCAATTCTCTAAAATTACAACTATGTAATAGACTGACAGCATAGTATATAAGCCAAAGCTAAGATTGTTCTGACAAGTTTGCATTATCAAGCTCCTAATAGCATATTCTACATATCTCTAAGCCAACCCCATGGGCTTTTACCTTCTGGTGTGAACTGTGCCTGATAATAGACTAGATAATAGATTATAGGGGTTCTTGAATAAATGAAACATCAAAGTTTTTGTTGTTTTCTAGAATAATATTAGTGAGAAGATGGTTCTTTTGAATATTCTGTGAAAATATTTTTAGATTTTTAATAATTTTAACCACAACTGAGTAAATTGATTTGGCCCTATCTTTATAAAGCTTTTAGTATTTTTTTGAGTGCCATTCTTTGTTAAAGTGATGTTTCCAGAAAGAATATACCTTGCTGTCCACTTAATGTTCATTCTTATAGTTGATGTATTTGAAAGTATGTGTGCAAGATTCATGTTGTGGCAACCACTAGACATACTGTCCAATGATAACACAAGCAGTAAAGCTCTTAGTTAAGCAATCAAGTGGGGAAAATACAAGAGAACTCAACAAGGAGCCTCTGCTAAATTAGAGTCCTATTTATACTATTACATGTTGGTCCATACTACTATCTCATATCCACCTCACATCTTACTCAAGGCCACCATGTGTATACCATGTGCCCTGATGTCATCTTGCAGATCCTTCTATCATGTCCTAGGCCTATGACATCACATTATGTGACCTGTCATGTAAATGCAATGTCACATGCCTCTTCATCATCAATAAAAAGAAATTCAAAAGAAAAGAAATATAAAATCAAGAAAAATAGATAAAAGAAAAAGAAAAATATTAGTATCCAAAGCATTCCATAATAGTTTACCTTTCTTAGTCTCAAGTCTAGGAAGGTTAATTTTGAAGTTAGCCTTGAAATACCACACTATTTCTCTATGGTGTTTGACTTTGTGGAGTTTGTTATATTTGATGTATCTAAACCTATATACATGATATGTGAAAGTTGTATGACCATATTTCTAGCAATTTTTGCATTATAGAACTCCAGAATTCATATTTGTCTCTCAAATGGTCACAATGTAATATTCAACATTGAAACATTTGCTAATGAGTTATTTAGCTTTGGTTTTATTTTGAGAGTCCCAAATATTTATCTATATAACTGCCATGTCCAATTTTGAGGAAGCTTTGATGGTCTAAGGATAAGAAGCTAATGTGATATCATTAAAAAGGTAAGAACTCTTAATTATCTTCTTTATAATATTAGGAGTGATGGAAAGGTTCAAATTTTCCAGGAGATAAGGTATTTCTCAAATTATTAGATATGATTTTGACTGGGAGAGACAAGGTGTTATAACTCAAAGATCTTAGAGTGGATTAATAAATAGAACCTTGTATTAGAGTTAATACAAAAGAACTTAATAGAGAACTCTGTACAAAATTATCTATCTTATATATCTAAAACTAATGGTCCATGTTCTACTACATTAGCCTATCCTAAATGACTATGTGTATAACATGCTGTATGATGTTATTCTTCCAGAATCTTCTACTATTTTTCTTTATGTCATATGATTGTATGACAGTATAACTATAACTATAATTGATATATGATACCAAGTCATGTCATGTGACAATTTGTGACTGTGACATCACATGTTACACTAACCCCTGACCCTTGTTCTCAAAGATAGAAAATAAATCAAAAATAAAATAAAAATAAGAAAGAAAGAAAAATAAACAAAGTCTATCTTTTACAACTCTAGCATGAGGGCTAGAAGTGTTTTCTGACTTAATTTTATCTACACCTTTGACATATTTTTTCATAATTATAAGATCAGATACAACAGCAGCTTTGTTAGTGGTAATGATTACTCCTTTGTTATTAGAGTAGACAAAATTAGCTAAAATTTCAGATTTTGCATATTTCAATAGACAGTTGATATTCACAACATGTTTATTAGCTTGAGGGATGATAGCTTCTAAACTGTCAGTGCTTATCAGAATTATGACCTATTTTCTAGAGAGACTCTTAGTAGTCAAATTGATTCTTAGTTTGATCTTCTTTTCTTTATTAATCACTATATTGTGAATTTCTATAATTTTTTTGTTCAATAATTTGGGTAAGATATCTTTGATCTTGATGATGTCATCCATGTTATTCTTGGAAGCTTATATATAAGTCTTGTTATTGCCATTAACAGATTAGTTTTTGTAAAATTTTGACTTAGCCAAAATAAATTTATTTAGCTAGAAGAATGGAAAGGGGGATCCTTGAGGCTTCTACTTTCTTGTTATTGTTAGTGACCAACTTGTTCTATCCTGATTTATAAATGAAGTTTATAAATTCTCATATTGTAAAGCCAAATTTCAAAATGTAAGAGATATCTATAGCTGAATTGTTACTTAAAAGATATTGTTTGATAAATATTGCAATTCTATAAAGTGAATACATAATGTTTCTGGTATCTCTAGCCAAATATTTGTTTACACCAAATAATAAAATAGGTGTGAAGTTACTATCCCAAAGTTGGAGATTTGTCATATACAAGTCCACTCGTCCGGAAACTACATCCCCACAGTGAAGACACCTCCAAAACATACAAGCCTGCCTTCCATAGCAGCCATCTTTCTCGCAGCACGTCTTATGGTGGTGCTGCAACCCTTCAGGTATTCCATCTTCCATGGTGGAGATAATTTTATTCAACTCAGTCTTCCATAACGGAGTTACTCCTGTCAGTGTCTCAACACTGAAACCTTTGCTCAGGGTAATAGAGGTTCTACTACTGAAACTCCAAGCATCTCCTATACTATCTATTTGTATATAAGATTAGTACTTATACTGTAATTTGCTAGTCTGATAATTGATGAAGATAATTCTTATTGAACTCAATCTCTGGTGTTCAACAGTGATACACCAATCAGCACTCACTTCTATCTCAGACTTCTTCCCATCATCTGAAGTTGTGACCATATGACAGATAGACAGCATAGCACATAAGCTGAAGCCAAGGTCATTCCACAAGTCTGCTCATCTCCGAGTCCATTCTGTGGACTTCTACCCCAGTGTGAACCGTGCCTGACAAGATTAGCTAGTTGATTAATTTGGTAAGAAATAGCTAAGGATTTTAATCTTGGATGAATACTATATAGTTGGTATTATTATCATGAGGTATTTGAATGTGTTCATCTGTATATTCTACAAAAGCAGACTCTATAGGTATATGGAAAAGAGAGAAGTTTTGTGTATCTCCATTCTGAACTTGATTAGCTCATGTCTCTTTTGTTGATTGAGTTTGTACTTGTTTTATATAATCCATTGAGAAGGCAGCAGAAGAAGTTGACATATTTCTTTGGCTAGTGTTGCTGGGTAATATACAATAACCTCTAGGTAAATTGTCTTCAACATCCATTATATGATGTTTATAAGGCTTTAGGATGTTTTCTTGAGGTTTAGTACTAGAAATATTTGATGTATTCACTAATTCTTCTTTGGGTACTATCATACAAGATGGCAGTACAAGAAAAAGAAGTGACATTTAAAAGAGCTCTCATAAATACAAAAGAGTACTATTAAGAAGGATATTAAAAAGAATATATAATGAATATTTGCCCATGAATGCTTTCCCTTGCTAAAACACTCCTAAACAGTAAACCTTATACTGTATGACAAGCTCTCTTAGGAAATCTAGTAAATTTCAAAGCTTCTTAAGAGTCCACAACAGCACAATCTATTTCAGATAATACATCTCAAAGATATTTCTTAAGTCAAACCTTATAACTAATAATAATAACTAATACTC
Organism: Leucocoprinus gongylophorus; assembly: GCA_022457215.2. NCBI lineage: Eukaryota > Fungi > Basidiomycota > Agaricomycetes > Agaricales > Agaricaceae > Leucocoprinus > Leucocoprinus gongylophorus. Next base: position 22,806 of record JAJOHK020000280.1, on the reverse strand, counting down.
ATCTTGCTAGTTTTTTCCAGACTACTACAGCTCTTTAAAATTTGTCCAAAAGTGAAAGCTAGGTACTAGTGATGCTCACTCAGGAAAATAGCAATTAAACTGCTTACAAGTAGGAGAATTTGAATAGAAGGTTCTTTCTTTTTCTTCTCTCTACTCATGGCTTATATTAGTCTGAAAATACAAGAAAATACAAGAAATGAAAACAAAGAATGTAATCTAAAACAATTAAAGAAGTCTTCTGAGGTTTCAGAAGCACATAATTTTCTTTTCATTTTCTACTTGATATTAGTCTAATGGTATTTTTCTGCTTGCAAGTACCAATTTTCTTCTTCTTTTGTTGTTTTCACTAGTTATTCCTACTCACAAGCTTATTCCTAACTCCACTAGCTTCTGATCATTTATATTTCTACCTTATTCTATTGTCTAAATGTTTGTGAAAATTATAATCATACTCATAAGTGTCTTTTCTTTGTAGCTAGTCATTTATGAGTTCTGTATTGTTTTATATCTCTCAAGACCTTATTTTATGATATTCAGTTTGTTTAATAGCCACCACACCATCTCTCAAGTTGGTTTCCACTTAAGAGAGGCTGAGATATTATTTCTTGCAAAAAAGCATTTTCTAGTGTAATATCATATCCAAATCTTTTCCTATCTCCACAAGTATACCTTCTCTTCCTACTACAAGACCCTGTTCACCCACTGACATTTCCACACCTCAAAACCTCATGATACTCTAAATATTATGTACCTTCTCTGCTAAAATTTAATAATAATTAAGAAATTGGGTAAGTCTTTTTGAGTTCTTGCTCTCTATATATCCACTTGTTTGCTAACCAGTTTACATGTGATCAAAATAAGATCATCTGTGCCCTGTCCTTCTTCAGAAGTAGTTGAGCTGTGAAATAGTCAGAAAGCTTATTCAGAGAGGAGTCTAGTGCTAGTATCTTTCTTATTACCACTTAGCTGAAGTTTGAAGAGTTTTTCCATATCCACTTCTTCCCTATAAATAGTATTATAGAAGCCATCAGCAAGTTAGAAGGAACATCTACTATTGAGAGACTTGTATAGTAGAAGATTACTTAGATGAGTTCTAAACCCTGATCTCAGAAGCTAGTTATACTAACCTCTACACTATAGTTGTTAAGTTCTGTCATGAACTTTGAACAGCAATTCAGAATTAGATTGTAATCTTACCAGTCAGAAGACCTCAAGATACAAATCCTATCACATGGTTCAAAACTGCATGTAGGATTGACCAGGCTAGAGAGATAAACAAAGTATTTTAATCAACCCAACATATAATCCCTACCATCTCTTTCAATCTCCAAATACTATAAGATTCCTTAGTCCTCTCCATTTCAAAGTAACCACTTCTCATTCTCTCATTTTTCCTAAGACAGCTATCACTGGTATTTTCTATAGATATCCTGATAAACATAGATACTGCATATGAAATCTGCACCATTCCCACAAGAGGATGTTACTGATGATGGTGTGCAAATGTCCAGTAAGGCTAGATATCTGGCAACTAACCACTCAGCAACAGAAGGAACTGATAGAAGCTTATATATATTGAAGAATATAGAGATTCTACAGCATTTAGAACCCAAGGACCCAGACAATTTTGATAACAAGGATTTTGTGTAGAGCAGTTAGCAATTTGTATGCTCTGAATGCTAGTAAATAGGTTTGCTATACTTGAGGTAGAAGAATATAACAGTAAACTATTAGAAGTATCTGTTTGTCCATCCCTATTAGTTCCCACAGCTACTGATAGACAATTCTGGTAGAAAAAGAAACTGTTTTTAAAGCCCATGATTAATATTTTCAATACCTATAAAACTTTCCTACATTTTCCTATCACTTTTGAAACTACAGACACTTTTAAAACATTCTCTATTTGAGCTCTGGTAGACTCTAGAGCTATGGGAATTTTTTTTAGTCAGAACTTTATAAAAAAGTATTATATAAACACTTACAGACTCTCAAAACCTGTACCAGTCTACAATGTTGATAGGATCTCCAGTAAGGATAGATAAATATTTGAGATAGTAGATGTAGTTTTATAGTTCTAGTTCTACTCTAAGTGGGCTTTGATCATAGTCTTGAGTCTAAATAAGCAAGACCTCATTCTCAGTTTTATATGGCTAAAAAATTATAATTCTAAGATGGATTGGCAAAAGATAGAAGCAGTTATGATATAGTGTCCTATATGCTATACCAGCTGTCAAGATATTTAGAAGGCTGAAAAATACTAAGAACATGCTCTTAATGTATATAGATATTAGATACAATTCATACCTTGTTATCTAAGATGCAAATGAGATCTCTTAGAAGTCCAAATAAGTCATTATGTATTATCTGAGAATGTAGAAGATGGAGGTTGGAATAATTTTTGGCTTCAGCTTATATACTATATCTCTATGAATTGTACTGGTCATATATTTTGGAAGAGTATATGGGGAACTTAGAGGATTGGAGCCACCAAAAGATAGTAAGGTATATTGTTGCTAACACTGGAAATTAGTGCTAGTTTTAGTTGATTTTTAGAATAAGGCTATTATAGTATAAACTACCAGTTTGTATACTAAGTATACTACCTAGGATGATTATCTGGAATAGAAACTATTAAGCAAGTTACCTTGGTTACTAGTAATCCTCAGATATCAGGGAATAGAGGTCTATGGAGTTGGCAAGAGTCTAACAAAGAACATTTGAGATGAAATAGAGATAATTGATCTATACCAGAAGAGATTAGAGAGTGTGAATAAGAGGAGAGGTATTATCTGTAGGTTGGAATAAATGTGGCTGGAACAGGATGTAACAGTAGGTTTGTATCACAAAATGAAGTTCTCACTTATTTGTAATATCTGAATCTTGGATACACTCTTAGAGGTCTAGGAGTGATTCAGAAGTTTAATAATGTTGACAATAATAATAAAGATCAATACAAATGTCAATGATGAAAATATGAAGATTGATGTTATTAAGTCTGAGATCTAATCTTCAGACATAGAAGTATTTATACAAAATAGTAATGGTCTGTATACAAGCTGTTTCCATCACATAATCAAAACTCATATCCGATAGAACTATTATCTGTTATAGCAGATATCAGGCTAATTTTAGAAGATAACTAATTATATCACTATATTAATATACTTATATCTCTATGAATACTGATTTCCATATAATATATAATATATTATTAGATATTGTTTGTATTATGATGTACTTAGACTTGAACATTTTTCTTGACTTAATATCTCTTGGATGATGAAGAGGGCTGTGACTGCAGTCACATGATGTCATAGGCCTAGAATCTGAGAGAAGAGACTGGAAGAATGATATCAAGATACATATTAATGACATGTTTATCTTATAGTATAAATATTGTACACTCATGGACAATACATGGACATTAGGATAGGATATTTATCACTAGCATAGACCATCTATGTATTGTATAAATAGTGTAGGAATACAGCAGGAACTTCTTGTTGAGTTCTCTTGTAATTCCTACAAAATACTTTGCTCTTAAGTTTACTTAGTGGTTTAGTGGTTATTTCTAGACTAGTGGTCATCACAACAGTTTGATGAGCACTTTTTAATACAAGTTTGATCATGGGAATCTATTTAGTCATTTCTGAAATAATAGTCAATAAAATTTGTAATTACTGATAGTCTAATATCTCAGTAATCTGTTGTTACTTTTATAAATCTTGTATATGTATGAATAGCTCTCATCTGAGACTTTCAAGTGCAACTTGGTTTGTGAGCATTGGTCCACCAGTTAAGGAGATACAAGTTGAATGAAGTTTGTAACAGTTTAGCACTTTTTCTACTCAAGTAAAAAAACATACTCTAAACTCTACAGACCTCTGCTAAGTAACAGAAAGAGTTGTGTGACTACTTTTACATGAACTAGTAGTGCTTAGAACTCTCACCTCTTAATCTCTAAGTAGTAGCTATATTACATCCTGTTCTGATCACATCTATTCTAGCCTACAAATAATACTTCTTCTCTCATCTACATTCTCTGACCTCTTTTAGTATGGATTAATTGTCTTTATTCCATCTCAAATGTTCCTGCTAGATTCTTGCTAACTTCATAGACCTCTATTCTCTAACATCCAAGAATTACTAGAAATCAGGGTAACTTATTTGATAGCCTCCATTTCAAATAACTATCCCAGATATATAATTACACTGTATTAGTTATTCTAAAAATGGACTAAAACTAAAACTCTTTTTTAGTATTGATAATAGCATATCTTGCTATCCTCTGGTAGTTTTCACCCACTAAGTTTCTGAAGTACACTTCCAAGATATGTGACTAGTGTAGCTAGTAGAGGCACAGCATATAAGCTGAAGCCAAAGATTATTCTGATCTGTCTTCTATGTCATTGGATAACATACTAACTTATATATTTGGACTTCTGAGATACCTTACTGGATCTCAGATTACAAAGTATAAACCATGTCTAACAAATCCATGTCTAACAAACTACTCTCTTTTAATATCTTTTAGAAACTTTGTTATAACTAGGTTGTAGATAACACCTTTGCTATTTTCTCACATATCTAGTATTTCAAGTTAGTATTGACTAAAAAGGACTTTGATACCCTTCCAGACCACCATAAATATAATCATATTATCAAACTAGTTCTAAAAGCTAAGCCTAAGACATCTAAGATATATTCTTTATTCTTTGTGAAGCAGACTGAGTTAAATTTATTCATTGCCAAAAATCTCTACACAGGCTGTATAAGATCTTTGCAGTCTCCTATGGCTGTACCAGTTTTCTTATTAAGAAAAAAAATAGCTTGCTTAAATTGGTACAAGACTACAGAGTACTAAATATGATGACTATTAAGAACAAGTATCTATTCTTCCTGATTTCTGGACTAGTTACTAAGCTTAAAGAGGCCCATTATATTACTAAACTAGATATCTGCTGGGGATTAAATTGTTACAAACTCAAGGCCTTAGAGTAAGTTAAGAGAAAAAACTTTGTATTAGAGTTAATATAAGAGATCTCAATAGAATTTCCAAGTACAAAACTATCTATCTTATATATGCTAGACTACTAGTCTGTGCTACACTACTATTAGCCTACCCTAAAGGGCTATGTGTTCATTGTAGCAACCACTAGTCAAGACAACCAATAAACTACTTAAGTAAACTCAAGAGCAAAGTATCTTGTAATAATTATAAGAGAACTTGACAAGGAGTTCCTAATGCATTACTACACTATTTATACAAAATATTTATGGTCCATGCTAGCAATAAATAGTCCTACCCTAAAGTACACATATTGTTCATGAGTTTACTATACTATTACCACAAAATAAATACATCTTCTGATATTATTGTTCTAGTTTCTTTTACTATGTTTCAGACTTATAACATCACATCATGTGATATATCATGTGACCATGGTCACATACCTCTTCATTTTCCAAAACAAAAACAAAAACAAAAATAAAATAAAAGAAAAAAGAAAATAAAATTAAGAAAAATAAATAGAAGAAAATAAAATTAAAATAGATTGTTAGTGTTCAAGTGCACCATAATAGTGTTTTTCCTAAGATCAACATGTGTAATATATGCTGTATGATATTATCTTGTTCTAAGACCTTCTATAATGGTTTATATTCTATGTGGTTGTTGATATGTGACTGATATATAACAGTTTGTAACATTTATATGTGACATCACACTAACCCCTAATTCTAAGTCCCAAATGAGAACATAAATGAAAAATAAATAAAAATATAAAATAAAATGAAAATAAATAAAGTCTATTATCTTTAACTCTGACATCAATAATATCTGCATCAAGCCTGGTGATGAGTAAAAGGCTACCTTCTATACAAACTGCAAACTTTTTGAACCCCTAGTAATATTCTTCAATATAACAAATAGTCCTACCATCTTTCAGATTATGATAAATAATATCTTCTAGGATTTTATAACAGAAGATATTATAATAGTGTATTTGGATAATATTCTAATCTCCACCTGAACATTGGAGAAGCATTACTGAGCAGTCCGTAGAGTTATGGAAGTCCTTGCTAAATATAAGCTATTCCTGTATTTCAAAAAGTGTAAATTTGACAAATAGTAGATAAAGTACCTAATTTTGGTAATTTCAGAGGATCAAGTTGAGATAGACTTCATTAAGGTAGCCAAAGTGTGAGACTTGCCAAGTAAGACTGGCTAACCCCAAAAAATCATACTATGCTACAGGATTTCTTGGACTTCACCAACTTTTACTAACAATTTATTTGAGAGTTCTTATCAGTAGTATTATTATGACCCTAGACTAAGCTCAGGTTGTAACTTAGACAAAGACTTGAGATAGAAAGTAGGGAGGATGCAATTGGTAAAGCATAAAGATACAAGAGTACATCTATGCTATATATATACAAGTACAATAAGGAGATGGTTCACAATATACAAGGTAACCAAGATATAGAACATGAGGGAAGAACAAGAATACAGCATCTACTACATGAGGTGCTGACTGAGACTACTTTAGTATAGCCAATCATATCATCATTGCTTTATACTCTAGTTCATGCTGAAGACATGAAATATCAATCATAACAAGTATAGCTTTTTTCTGATCTCACAGATTGCAATAGTACTTGAACATAGATTTTAGATCAACAAGTCGTATTCAATGCTCTGAAGACTACTATCATCTCTATACTTATCTTAGCTTCTCTGGACTTTACTGCTCTCTTTCATATTAAAGCTAATAGCTTTGATTATGCAACAGAAGGAGTTCAAAACAGATAGTAAGTGGTATTCAGTAGCATTCTTCAGCAAGTTTCTTTCTTCTGTTGAGTGCAAATATGAGATTCATAATAAAGAAATACTAGCAATTATTCAGACCTTGAAGGAGTGGCAACACTTCTTGAAAGATGCATCTAATCTTATAAAATCTGGACAGACTGTAAGAACTTAAAATAATTTATAACAGCTAAGAAGCTAGACTGTATCATATGCCAATTCTACCCATTTGGAAGATACATTCTCTCAAACATCCATAACACAAGCCTATTTTCTATAACAGCCATTTTTTTTGCAGCATATCTCTATGATGATAATGCAACAATCCAGATATCTAGTCTTCCATGATGGAAATACTCCTATCTGACTCAGTCTTCCATGGCAGAATCCTTTCACCTTACTTCTGTTAGTGTCCTACTACTAAAACCTCCACTCAGTGTGATAGGGGCTATATCACTGAAACTCTGAGCATCTCTTATATCTCCTACTTGTATATAAGACTAGTAGTTACATTGTAACTCACTAGTCTAATAATTGATGAAGATAGCTCTTATTGAACTTTCTCTAGCATTCAACAGTGATATACCAATCAGCACTCACTTCTATCTCAGACTTTATCCATTCATCTGAAGTTGCAACCATGTGGCAGACAGATAGCACAGCATATAAGCTGAAGCCAAGATCATTCCACAAGTTCACATCACTAAGTATAGAGTTTACACACTCCATGCATCACTGAGCCAACCCCATAGACTTTTGCCCTCTAGTGTGAACTATACCTAACAGTATTATCAGATTCCCAAGTCTGCTGTTGCTTTTGAGCAGTTCTGTCTGCTAAATCATCTGTCATAGCCCCATCTACAAAAACTCACTTTTTTACACTTCAAAGTCCAATGGCTTTCTTCTGCCATAACTCTTCAGCCCATTCAGGATCAACTCCAGTTCCATTGTATGGAATACCTTTTGATACTATTTTACATTTTAGTAACAACCTCTCCAGAGCAGATCTGCCAGACATCTCACAATGTTCAAGCCATTAAAGAAGCCAATTATCTCTGAGGTCTTCTATCCATACTATTCAACCTACCTAGATAGTTTCACCTGTCTTTGTGAACAATAATCCTAATTAGGAGAATGCTTCTACTACTAATATGACTTCTAATAGAACTAATTCTGCTACTTACTCATGGTCAAGACCCCATTACAGTGATAATACTAATGAACAGTTGGTCAACATACTTAGTCAACTTGCAAACACTCTTATAGCTAATCAAACTTCCAGTCTTAATACTAATTCAAGGGGAACTAAAGCCTATATTCTCAACAATTTCAGCAGCACTGATGTTGTAGCAACCACTCGTCACTCAAGGACAAATGATCTCACAACGAGCAAAGCTCTCCAATGGGGCTATCAAGTAAAGAGTGGGGGAATTACAAGAGAACTCAACAAGGAGCCCTCGCTGCATTGCTCCTCTATTTATATAAATTACATGTGGTCCATGCTACAACAATATGTTTACCTCATGTCCATCTACCATGCTTCTATCTCATGTCCATTACTCATCCACATATGTTTTCCATAAGGCCACCATGCTTCCTACATATGCCCTGACATCATACTCTTAATCTCCACTGTACATGTGCACACCATGTGTACACCATGAGGAACCCATGTCCCTTGACGTCATCTCCTAACCCTAACTCTATCTCTAGACTCTTCCCAATCCTTCTAGACCCTAAGTCCTTCCAGACCGCTCTAGACTCTATCACATGACTTCCAGGTCATGTGCCTATCTTCTAACCCTATGTCTGTTGTAGACTAATAATTATAATATTTATATATGTCCAGCTAACCCTAACCCTAGCCAAAGTCTGTCCATACTCTCATACTATAACAACTGAGTCTAACAAGCTCAATAATTTCTTGTTTCAATATTATCTTTACTTCTGTTCTAATTTTATACAATTTAACACAGATATTGTAAAAATTAATCTTACAATGACCTATCTCACTGGAGTTGTCCAGGACTGGCTTGAAATAGGCCTCAACTAAGAAGACCAGAGCATTCTGCAAAACTAACTCTCTAACTAGAACCTTTTTGTTAATGAGCTACATCAACACTTTAGTCTTTCAGATCCTATCAGTAAAGTGGCTACCATACTGAATAATCTCTGCATAAAGTTTAGTGATAAGATTATTACTTACAACATGGATTTCATATCCTATACCTTCTAATTAGGTTGGGGAAATAGTGTTTTATACTACTACTATTACTAGGAGCTTCCTAATTGGATATGGAATTCTATCTTTCCCTGGAAATAAGGTAAACCTACTTTATTCCAGAACATGTATACTTTAGTGATAACTATTAATCACTATCACTGGGAATATGACCATAAACACTATCATGCAAGATAAGTAGAAAAAGAGGCTCTCAAGTCTCATTCCTAAAAGCAAGATAAAGCTTCTTCTACTGGTAATATTATAGTCTTCCAGAATAATGAAAATACATTTTCAGTTGCTTTATCTGCCAAATCACCTCCTTCCAATATGTTATTCTCTACTCCTAAGAAATAATCTAATTCTCTGTAGATAGACTTCTTCTCTAAGCTAGCCAATAATAGCAAGCTAATTAGTAACAAGCATAAGAAGTATCTTGAAAACAATATGTGCCTCTATTGTGGTGTAGGAGACCACAAGTTAGACTCTTATTCTAAAAAGTAGATCACAGTTATGCCAAAAGACTATGATACTTTAGCAACTGCTTCTGAGAAATCCTTGGAAAAATAAAGAGCAATTCCCCAGACTCCATATAGACTAAGGGCCATGTTGAACTTTTCTGTACAATAATGAGTCCTATCTGACTTAATGCATCCACTCTTTCTAATCCACACTCCCTTTTTGTTTTCCTTACTTCTCTCTTAATTCTTAGTCAGAATCATCTTAGTAAAACCCTATTCTGAGCTTTAGTTGACTCCAGATCTATTCATTGCTTTGTAAACTTGAAATTTGTAGATACTCACTACTTAAAGATATCCACAACCCCTTCAGTTGCCCTCCATTTGTTTGATGGTTCATCAAACAATACCATCTCTGAAATTGCTAACTTGCCCATAATTTTCCTCACCGGTAATTGTATGACTCTGGACTTTTATATTACTCTACTTGATTCTTTCTGCTTTTTGGTCCTTGGATATAACTGGCTCATCCAAGACAATTCACTGATTGATTAGATAAATGGATTGATAAACTTCTGTTCATCTTTGCCAAAAAATCTTGCTCCCTCTCATATTGTAGTCAATATTCCATTGGCATCTCCATTATCTCCTGGCATCTCTCTATAATTATTGAATTCTATGGTTTTCATACCTGCACTTGAGACTTCCATGTCTATCTCTCAGTGACCTAACATTGCTATCATTAGTGCTGCAGAATTCTTATACACATCAAAACTTCCAGGCTCTAGCAAGTTTCAACTCTGTTTTCATTTTTTGGATATTTAGGCCAACTCTGCAGAACTTGCAAAGGCTCCTGACCTTTCCAATGTTCCTTCTGAGTATCATGAATTTGCTGATGTTTTCAGCAAAACCAAAGCTGAAGTCCTTACTTTTTATCATCCTCATAACCTACAAATTAATCTAGAAGAAGGTACTCAATCTCTGGTTGGCCCTATATACTCTCTTTTGGTATCTGAACAAGAGGCTTTAAAGGAATTCATTGAGAAAAACCTCAAGATGGGTTTTATCTAACTAACTTCTTCTCTATACAGTGTACTGGTCTTATTTATTAAGAAGAAAGATGGTTTACTACACCTCTGCATCAACTTTTGTAATCTTAACTGTATTTCAAAAAAGGATTACTATCTACTCCTGCTCATCTCCAATCTGCTGAACTTACCTTACAAAGCTTGAGTGTATACAAAGATAAATCTTTATTATGCTTACCACTTGGTTTGTATTGTTGATGGTAATAAATGGAAAACTGCCTTTAGGACATGTTATAGATCATTTGAGTGGCCTGTAATGCCTTTCAGTCTTACCAATGCTCTTATAGCCTTCTAGTAATTTATAAACAACATTTCCTCCAATTTTTTGGATATCTATGTCATAATCTATCTGGATGATATACTCATCTACTTAAATAACATATCCAAACATTACTGGCATGTTAAGAAAGTACTTATGCATCTCTGCAAGACTGGCCTTTATACTAAAGTAGAGAAATGTGAATTTCACTCTGAGTTAGTAGAGTATTTAGGATACATCCTTTCTCCTTCTGGCATTACCATATCTGATGATGAAGTAAAGATTATTCAAGACTGGCTGGAGTCTAAAAAAGTCAAGGATATCCAATCTTTCTTAGATTTTGCAAATTTTTATCACCAGTTCATCTTCAACTACTCAGATATTGTTATTTCATTGACACACCTTATCTAGAAGGACATTCCTTGGAAGCTCAATTTCTCCTGCTGTGATGTTTTCAACTCTCTCAAGAAGGTATCAACCTCTACTCCCATTCTTACTCACTGGATTCCTAATGTTCAACTTATTATAGAAATTAATGCTTTGGACTATGCTCTCACTACAATTCTTTCTATTGTGAATGAAGAAAATAAAGTCTATCTAATTGCCTTTCACTTCCACACTTTCACTGTAGCAAAGTTGAGCTATAACATACATGATAAGAAATTGCTTGCCATTTTTGAAGCTTTCAAAATTTGGTGACACTATCTAAAAGATCTGACCTATTCCATCAATATTGTTATGGATTATAAGAATCTTGAGTATTTTTCTACTACCAAGGTGTTGACCCAGAGGCAAGTGCAGTAGTCTGAATACCTTTCTCAGTTCAACCTTGTCATTATATTCTATTCTAGTGTTATAACTCAAAGACCTTAGGGTTGGTCAATAAAAAGAACCTTGTATTAGGGCTAACTGTCAGGCACAGTTCACATCAGGGATAAAAGTCTGCAAAAATAGACTTGGAGATATATGGACTTATAGAACAATCTTAGCTTCAGCTTATATGCTGCACTGTCCATCTGCCACATGGTCACAATTTCAGATAGGAAAAAGAAGTCTAAGATAGAAATGAGTACTGATTGGTGTGTTACCATTGAACACTGAAAATCAAGTTCAATAGGAATTATCTTTGTCAATTATCAGACTAGCAAATTACAGTATAACTACTAGTCTTATATACAAGTTTATACTATAGGAGATACTTGGGATTTCAGTAGTGTAGCCCTTATTACCCCAAGTGGAGGTTTCAGTATTGAGACACTAACAGGAGTGACTCTGCCTTGAAAGACCAAGTCAAACAGGAGTATCTCCATTATAGAAGACAGAATACTCAGATGATTGCATCACTGCCATAAGGCATGTTGCAAGTAAGGTGGTTGCTGTAGAAGGTGGGCTTTATTTGTTGACAAGAAATATACCACAGAGATGTGTTTTTCAGACAAGTAGACTTGGCATATGATATTAACTTAATAGAGAACTCTGTACAGGATTGTTTATCTTATATATCTCAGACTACTGGTCTGTATACTACTACTTTAGCCTACTCTAAATGATTATGTATCCACCTTAATGCCACCATATATATAATTCATAGTGTAATGTCATTTCTTACAGAACCTTTTACTATTTTCCATTATAGTATGTGATCATGTAACAGTGTGGCTATGACCTGTGACATGCCACTGACCCCTGATCCTAGCTCTAAAAACAGCATAGACTGAAAGAAATAGAAAAAAAAAGAAAAAAAAATAGAGTTCAATCTTTGTGTTTCTAACACCTGGGTATCTTAGCATCAAACTGGACACTTTTACTAGACAGTGGGATGTCTATTCTAAAGAGGGGAATACTGGCTATGCCACAGTCAACTCTCTCAACTTCAAACCAATCTTTACTCAAGAATAACCTACAGCCCCTGTATAAGCTACTGTTCTTCTCTTTTCTTCTCTTTACATAGCTACTGTTGTTGATCTGGACACCTTACACCAAGACATCCTTTTGGCTCTCTTTAGTAACCCAATTGCTACAAGACACATCTCTACAGATTACTGATAATCTATAGACTCTAACAGTTTTCTCCACCTTGATGACAGAATCTACATACCATCTACTGGTAATCTCTATACACATGTTCTCCAGTATAACTATGATCACATTCTAGCTAGCTACTTTGGTCAGAACAAAACACTGGAACTAGTTTTCCATGGATATTCCTGGCCTAGCCTCTATGCTAATATACAACAATTCTGCAAGTCCTATGTCACTTGTATGTGATCTAAGCCACAATGTTACAAGCCCTATGAATCTCTCAAACAACTTACTATTTCACTATCTCAAAGACCAGACTATGGTAATAGCTCATATGATAATGAGAATATGATATTACTTAAGCTAATATTAGGATCAAGAAAGTGTTTATATAGTTGGATTTAAGTTATAACAATGTGAGGATAAAGGAAGAAGATAAGTGAAAAGTAGTTTTTACAACACCAGAAGGATTGTTTGAACTAACATCATGTTTTTTGGGTTAAAAAATTCACTGGCCACATCCTAGGCTATAATAGATGAGTTACTGAGAAACTTGATCAATATAGGGAAAGTAGAGAGTTTTATTAATGATGTGATGGTAGGAATAGAGAGCAAGGAGAAACATAATGAGTTAGTAAAAGAAATATTGAGAAATATGGAAGAAAATTTGTATGAGAAACCAGAGAAGTATAAGTGGAAGATTAGAGAAGTGGACTTTTTAAGAGTGGTAATAAAACCAGAAGAAATAAAGATGAAGGAAGAAAAAGTGAAAGCAATGTTGAATTGGCCAGTATCTAAATTAGTTAAAGAGGTATAGAAGTTCTTGGGGCTGGCTAACCATTTGTGAAGGATTTTGTGAAGATAACAAGGCTGTTACATGAGTTGACAAAGAAAGAACAAAAGTGGAAGTGGAAAATAAGGCAGGAGAAGTTGTTTGAGGCATTTGTTATAGATAATTTGTACTTACTGGATTTATTTGTAATGAAAGCATAGAAGGTGGAGATAGAAAGATGACTTAGCAAGTCAAGTTGTAGAAGAAGCCAGAAGTAGTGATGTGTAGATAATTTGACCTTAGTTTCAACAGATAATATAACATCTAGTCTATACATTATGTGGTTGTAATTTTGGATGTTGGGAGTTTGGACAGATAAATATAAGTGTGGCATAGTTCAAGTTGATTATCAGACTGGAAGATAGTATATAGTAGCTATGTTCTTAAATGTGGAAATGATAATCTAATAATATTCTACTACTGTATATACTCTAAGTTGTCAGATATTATAGGAATTGTTATTTTGACTCCATAGAATTGATAAGGAATACAGAGTTTCAGCTCTTGGATTGATAGGTGATTGAACATAGAGTGTTATCCACACCAGAAGAGTGCAGATGTTAAAAAGTATATGATAGTATTAAAAGAAAGGTTCACTATGGAACCAATCTTAGTGGCTCTAGATTTGGATAAAAGAATGGAGGTGAATGTATCAGATTATGTGACTGGAGGGGTGTTATCTATGAAGTGTGTAGATGGAAAGTGAAGACTGGTGGCTTATCTTTCAAAGTCATTGAATGAAACAGAGAAAAACTATGAAATTCAGAAAAGAGAAATGTTGGCAGTGATTAGAAAATTAGGAACTTAGAAGCATTTGTTAGAAGATGTTAAGTTCAAGTTTGAGGTCTGGACTAACTATAAAAATTTGGAATATTTTATAAAGGTATAGAATTTGAATTGGAGGCAGGCTGGATAGATCTTATACTTGTCTAGATTTGATTTCACTTTGAATCATATGCCAGGAGTTAGAATAGAAAAAGCAGATAGTTTGAGTAGGAAACTAGATTTGAAGATGGGAGCAGAAAACAATAATGAAAATCTAAAGTCAATAAAAGAAGAGTAGATTAAAGGAATGATGGAAGTAGTGGTGGAAGGACCAGAAATGAAATTGGTAGAAAATATAAAAAGAGCAAGAGAAAAAGATGAGAAAGTAGTAAAAGTAGTTGAATAAATAAAGAAAGCAGAAGTGAGAATGATAAGAAGGAATGAATGGGAAATAGAGAAAGACTTAGTGTTGTAAGAAGAAAAGTGTTAGGGCAACTGGGCAGAAGAGCAAAGCACTTCAAATCTCCAGAAAATCCTAGGTTTATTGTCCAAGAAATACTAAACTATACACTCATCTCTAGAAAATCCTAAGAGAACAGAACAGTGATTCTTCAAGGTGATAACTACTTTATATAATAACAGGTCTATTTTAATGTGTCAGAATTATGTTTACATAAGCAAAGAATGATGATACTTAAGTATTAGAAACAGCTTAGAATAGAGGGACTGAATTGGAAAAGAGCAAAGTGCTTAGCAAGTACTTCCAGAGCATGGAAAAATAGATGAGTGGATGATACTAGTAGACTTTGAAAGACCATAGAGCATTGTGGAAGAGCAAGAGAGTACTAGGAAAGAGAGTTAAACAACATATCCAGTTGGTTAGAAGTATTGGTATATAGCTTGAAGGAGTCTAGAGTATAGGAAAGTAGATAAGCAGATGAGTATAGATATGAAAGAGAATTACAGAACACAGCTCAGCCAAAAAATATGGAAGAGAAAAGTCTAGGAAGAACCAGTCTCTTTACAGATAGGTTGTTAAAAATGGCACATTTTGTAGCAACAACAGAGAGGACATTAGCAGAGGAATTGGCAAGTTTGTTCAGGGATAATGTGTAGAAGTATCAGGCATGGTTCACACTGGGGTAGAAGTTTGCAGAATGGACTCAGAGATGAGCAGACTTGTAGAATGACCTTAGCTTCAGCTTATGTGCTACGCTGTCTGTCTGCTGCATGGTTGCAACTTCAGATAATGGGAAGAAGTCCAAGATGGAAGTGAGTGCTGATTGGTGTGTTGCCATTGAACACCAGAGATTGAGTTCAATGAGAGTTTATTTCTGTCAATTATCAGACTAGCAAATTACAGTGTAACTACTAGTCTTATATACAAACAGAAAGTATAGGAGATGCTTGGGGTTTTCAGTGGTAACACCCCTATTACTCTGAGCAGAGGTTTCAGTGTTGAGACACTGACAGAAGTAACTCTGTTATAGAAGACCAAGTTGAATAGGAGTATCTCTACTATAGAAGACGGAATACCTGGAAGATTGCAGTACTACCATAAGATGTGTTGTGAGAAAGGTGGCTGCCATAGAAGGCAGGTTTGTATAATTTGGAATTAATATCACTATGGGAATGTAAATTCCAGGCAGGTGTACTTACATATAACAAGAAGTTACATAGGTTTCCAGAGTATTATATCAGATAAAAAACCACATAGTAGAGTTGACAAAAGAGTTGAATAAGATGTTAGAAATAGAGACAAGACTGTTGACAGTGTTCTATTCACAAACAGATGAGCAGATAGAACAGATGAACCATGAGTTGGGGCAGTACTTAAAGTTCTTTACAGAATATAGACTAACCAGGGTAGTTAGCAATGGCAGAGTTTACAGTAAACAACAATATTCATTCAGCAACAAAAGTATTGCCTTTTATAGTAAATTATGGAAAAGAGTTGAGAATAGGGGTAGATATTAAAAAGAAAGAAAAAGTGAAAAAAGTAACAGAATTTGCAGAGAGAATAAGAAAAATTCAAGAGAAAGCTGGAGTAGTATTAAGAAAAGCATAAAAAAAGATAAAGAGACAAGCTGATAGGGAGCAAAGAAAAGTTGAAGAATGAATGAAAGATAATAGAGTGATGTTGAGTATAAAGGACTTTGTATTTAAGAAGAGACTAGTGAAGAAGTTGACTCAGGGATATATAAGACCATATGTAGTTGAGGAGATAGTGATAAAGAATGTAGTGAAGTTGAAGCTGCTAGCTTCTATAAGGATTCATCTAGTTATAAATGTTAGTAGAGTTGTGAGATATAAAGAACCAATGAAAGGGCAAAAAGTAGAGAAACCTAAACTAATAGAAGTATATAAAGTAGAGGAATAGGAAGTTGAGAAAATATTAAATAAAAGAAAAGTACAAGGGAAGATGAAATATCTAGTATGATAGGAAGAGTTTACAGCAGAAAACAATATATGGGAAAAAGAGAAAGATTTGGAAAATGTGAAGAAAGCAGTAGCTGAGTTTGAAGGAAAAATGAGTGCTGAGATTAGACAATAAGAGGGAGTAGAGAGAAACAAAAACTTAGAAAAACTGTAGAAGGAAGGAGTTTAAAAGGAGTAAGTTACTGGAGAAGTATACAGCAAAGAATTTGTTTGGATAAAATGATAGAAAATTTGAGAATAAGTATTTAAAGGAGTTAGAGAGAAATTGGGCAAGATAGAAGAAAGAGAAGTTGTTCTGGAGGGGAAATCTTAAAGAGAGGGTAATATTAGAATTTTTAACAATAGACTTGGTTTTATTTATTTTCTTTCTTTTTCATTTTTTATTTTTCAATTTTCCTTTATTTTAATTTTGGTTTTGATTTTACTTTTCTTAATTTTGGATTTAGGCAAAGGATATGATATGATATCACATATAAAAGTCATACAAGCTACAAAGCATAATGGAAGTATGACACTTGTCACAGTAATAGGAATCAAGTAAAAAAGAGGTTATGCTAGAATGCAACAAGAACTATGCAACACTAGCCCTTAACCATACACTAAAGAATTTAAAAGAGATATTATTAGTGTCAGAAATTGATAGAATGTATAGAAACAATAGTATAGAAAATGATTAAAATTCATAAAACTCTCAAAAGAGCTCTCATGAATGTGAAAAGATAAAGTTAGAAAGAATATTAAAAGAAATATATGAGTAGTATCCACTCACAAATACTTTTCCTTGTTAATACACTCCTAAACAATAAACCTTACACTATGTAACAAGTTTTTTTTGGAAAATCTAGTAAATATATTGCAAAGCTCCTTAAGAGTCTCTAACAATACTATCCATTCTAGGTGATGTACCCTAAAGGCATCTCTTAAGTTAAACCTTATAACTGAAGATACTAACTGCTAAGTCTGTTCTAAATAAGCTCCAAGTCTGAAGTCTAGTTTGTTTAATAGCTACCATACTGTCTCTCTATTTGGTATCTGCTCAAGAGAGCCTGAGGTATCATCCAAAAGTATAAGATCTTCTTGCTAATATCTTCAAAGAAATCTTATATGCTTAAAAACCTTATGAGATTACTTGTTTTTGCAGAAAGTTATTTTCTGGCATAACAACAGGATTCTCATGTTGCTGACTCTGTAAAATGTCTGTTCTGGAAATACCATTTCAACAAGGAGTGGCACTCCAAAGAATACACTAAACTTTGGGAAGCCAAGAAAACATCAATCTGTTCAAATGTGAACAATTCCACAATATGATTTTGAATGAATTGAAAATATTTTCACAAAACATTCAAAAGAACAACTTCATCATTAACACGATCCTTGAAGTTAATCAAGACTTTGACATCATATTCATCTAAGAGCTATTGTGGACAACCATTAGAAACATTCTAAGCACTTCAAATCCTGAAGATATTCCTCTACTAGGTGTTCCAAATCATTCCAACTAGCTAACATTTGCTAGAGACTCCTGTTCACCTAATGACTTGCTGAGAGTCATTAGTTATATCAATATTTGTCTTTCCTCCCTTTGATTCTCTCTTTGAAAAGACATCATTAATCATAGAGACATTCTTCTTGTGTTCTTTTTCAATAACAATTCTATCTTTTGTTATGATGACCACTTATCACAATGACAAATGATAGCACAAGCAAGTAAATCTCAAAGTGGATATGATGTAGGAATTTCACAAGAGAACTCAACAAGGAGTCTCTGCTAAATTAGAGTCCTATATATACAAAGTACACATGGCCCATGCTACAACCTCATGTCCACCTCATTTCCTACTCAAAGCTACCATGTTGTATGCATATGTTCTAATGTCATCTTCCAGATTCTTCTACCATGTTCTAGGCCTATGATGTCACATTATGTGACCTGTCATGTGACAGTAGCATCATGTGCCTCTTCATCATACAAAACAAAAACAAAATCAATACAAAAACAAAATCAATACAAAATCAGAAAAATAAAATAAAATAAAATAAAAGTTGTTAGTATCCAAAGTGTCTCATAACAGTATCCCCCTCTTAGGGTTCCACTTCCAGAGGAACTTCTTTCTTGTCTCCCTAAATTCTCTTACTCATCTGCTTATCCCTCTTGTTCTATTCTAAACTCTTTTCTAACTTCTTCATATATTCCTTTTCTCCCTCCTTCCTATCATTCTTCTACCTATCCCAATTCTTCTCTAATTTCTTCAGATACTCTTCCTCAAACTTCTTATCATCCCATCCATACAGCAATTTCACTGTATATTTCCCTGGCAACTCCTCTCTTTTGAACTCTTCAGCTTCTGGATTCAACTTCATTCCTTTCCCTTTTCTTACTTATATCTTCTGTATTTGTCAGGCATGGTTCACACTGGGGTGGAAGTCCACAGGATGGACTCAGAGATGAGCAGACTTGTGGAATGACCTTGGCTTCAGCTTATGTGCTGTGCCATCTATCTGCTGCATGGTCGCAACTTTGGATAAAGGAGAGAAAGTCTGAGTGGGAGTGAGTACTGATTGGTGTGTCGCCGTTGAACACCAGAGATTGAGTTCAATGAGAGTTTATCTCTGTAGATTATCAGACTAGCAAATTACAATGTAACTACTAGTCTTTTATACAAAGTGATAGTATAGGAGATGCTTGGGATTCCAGTGGTAAAACCCCTATTACCCTGAGTGGAGGTTTCAGTGTTAAGACACTGACAAGAATAACTCTGTCATGGAAGACTGAGTTGGATAGGAGTATCTCTACCATGGAAGATAGAATACCCAGATAGTTGCAACACTGCCATGAGACGTGTTATGAGAAGGATGGCCACTGTGGAAGGTGGGCTTGTAGGATCCAGAGGTGGTTTCACTGTGGGAACATTATTTCCAGACAGATGGACTTGTATATGACAGTATTTCTTCATCAAATCTCCCCTTTTCAAATTCTTCTACTTTCTTCATTGTATTTTTCAGATTTTCCAGTCCCTCCCATGTATTTTCTTCCACTGTATATCCTTTCCATTTCACCAGGTACTTTATTTTTCCTCTCCTTTCTTGTCTATCCAAAATCTCTTCCACTTTGTATTCCTTCTCCCCAGCCACCTCAACAGGAGGTGGTAGGATCTTCTTCTGCTCTTTTACCTACTCTCTGTACTTTACTATTCTCCTCACATTAATCACCAGGTGTATTCTTAACAATACCAGTAACTTCAACTCTACCACATTTTCTGACACAATCTTTCTGACTATATATGGTCCAATAAACTTTTCTGTCAACTTCTTCATTGCCCTCTTTATCAACTCCATCAAAAAATTATTTGTACTAATCAACATCTTATCCCCTACTCTATATTATTCTGCCTCTTTCCTATTCATATCTGCCTGTCTCTTCATCCCCTTCTGTGATCTTACCAATACCGCTCTTGCTTCCTCATGTCTCTCCTTCATTTCTCTTGCAAACTCTTCTGTTATAGTACGAGAGTGTGGACAGACTTTGGCTAGAATTAGGGTTAGCCAGACAAAGATAGTTAGTATTATTATTAGTCTACAATGGATGGGGAACATGTGACCTGGAAGTTATGTGACAGAGGCTAGAACAGTCTAGAAGGATCGGGAAGAGTCTAGAAGGAGTTAGGGTTAGGGATGATATCAAGGGACTATAGTTTCTCATGGTGTACATATGGAAGAATGAATACTAAAGTAAGAAGGCAAGAGAAACTGGATATGGCAAAAGAAAGAGACTTTAGAAGAGGGGAGTTACTAGAGTAGTATATGGTAAAGATATTATATGGGTAGAATGATCAAAAATTTGAGAAATACTTAAGAAAGTTGGAGAGGAACTGGCAAAAATAAAAGTCAGTTTCTTCAGAGAAGAAATCTTGAAGGGAGGGTAATGTCAGAGTTAAAGACAGTGGATGCTAACTATTTTTTTTTATTTTTCATCTCTATTTTCTTTTCCTTCATTTTCTATTTTGGGAACTTAGGATTAGGATTAGTGTAACATCATACTGTTACAGACTATCACACATCGGTCACATGATCACATATTACATTGGAAGGACATAGAAGGTTCTGGAAGAATGATGTCATAGAGCATGTATAATACATGTTGATCTTAAGGCAAACACATGGCTATTTAGGTTAGGCTAGAAGTAGAGTAGCACAGACCATGGGGTCTCAGTATATAAAGTAGACAATCCTGTATAGAGTTCTCTATTGAGTTCTCTTGTATAAACCCTATACAAGGTTTCTTTTCTTAACCCACTCTAAGATCTTGAGATCATAACAAAACTACTACCAATTGATTCTTTCATGGAAGAAAAAGGTATTTGGATTAAATTCAAGAAACACAACAAAATGGCTCAAGAACTCCCTATTAGGATTCCAATAGTTGTTAAATCTTCTATATTCATGAAGAATGTAGTGTCTTGACTTGATTAGATATGATCTACATAGACAATTAAAGTTTTTATTAGAGAAAAGGCTTAGATGATATTCACCTATAGGAATGTGATTAGTTACTCTTGCACACAAAGAGTTTGAGTGATCAAGTAATTTAAGCTAAGCACTATCTTTCATATAAGTAGGCTTGATAGAAAGATAATTATTATCTAGTAAGTCAAGGAAATGGTTTCTCTTGAAATCTGAGGCTTGAAATGTCATTTGCCAATTTTGTATAATTGAATCACATTCTTCTTTCTTGCTGAAATACTATGACAATTTGCATGGAAAGTTCAGAATGTAGTTGAACTTTTTTGTCTCTTTATCAACAGTCAAATGATAAGTCCATTTGGTGTTACTAGGGTAATACCAAAAGTCAATAGAATTGTGAGAGTTCTTATTGAAAAATACTCTAAGGTCTTGTAATATAATGATGGACTGTAGTTGATAAGCATGATATGATGAGTTAAAGATTCATCTAGCTGAATAAATAATATCAGTGATAATTATAATATGTATAGTTTCAGTCACTTGAACTATTTGATTAATTCCACATATCACAGCAAACAATTCCACCTTACTTGATGTAACATTGATAGCATGATGGGTGGTTTTGGCAAGAATATTATGGCCCACATGGATATGTGACATTGATATAACAATGTTATTCTTAATACTAGTGTTTGAAATTATGATGACTGTCTTTGAATACTTTGTCAAGATTGTGAATGTGTACATCCTTGATTTCTTTATCTTTGCAGTTTACTGTATAAAAGAGAAATAATAAGGAAAATTATCTACTAATTTAAAACTAGAAGAAAGTTCTTCATGAAGAGAATCAAAAGAAGGAAAAATTCCATTAAGACAATTGTTGGCGTTTACAATGGAGCTTTTGACTTTAAGTTGTTGTTTGGAATTTAATTTTTCCAATGAAACACAATGAATTCTTGAGTTTTTTGAATGTCTATTTTCCATTAGAGAATTGATTGTGTGATTCACTAGTAAAGATATAGTTCTCAGTTGTTGTCTACTGCTAATCTTGTCCAGATGACAAAACCTACTTTGTTCAGAATTAAAGAGAGGAGTTGATAATTAAGTGACAAAAGAAGTTGAGCTATATCAAAGGCTAAGATGCTTGTCTGAAAACCTTTGACATGTTCTGAGTGAATGAGATGAGTAAGAAATATACCTGTATCACTAGTTGATCACTGTTTTAATCTATCTAGTTGGTTAAGATGAATGAAATTTGATAAAATAAATTGATTTTGTAACTTTTTACCAATGAATTTTTCAATAAGTTCCCCAAGTGTGTTGAGAAGGATGATTGGTCAAAATATCTTTGGTAAGTTGTAAACTGCTTTATCATGCTTGGGAATAATGATTGAGGTAGATTTCTTGAAATATGTTAACTAATAACTGAGGTTAATACATGCATTAGCAATGTTTA
>JAJOHK020000279.1:0-31803 GCA_022457215.2 Leucocoprinus gongylophorus | reverse complement strand
ATTGGCTACTGAGATCCGGGGTATTCGACCAGCTTTACACGACCCGAGGCTCCTCGCATACGCCCAAAGGTCTAATAAGACACAGTGAAATAGGTGAGGGAGTGATCTGGAGAGTGATCGACTCAGCAAGCAGCAGATTCATATTGATAGTGAAAGTTGTCCTGATTTACATAGATATGGAATTAGCAATCATATGTTAACCTTTCAATCAAATCTAATAAATGGAAATTGAGATGAAGAGACAACCTAAAGATAAGTCTGTCAGTCCATTTCTGTAACATGGTTTAGTGGATAAGCTATCCAGAAAAATCTTATTAGTCTGAAAGTGAAATTTCAGCACTAGGTGAGCAGCACTAGGTGAGTTGTATATAAGCAATGGTCTGTTATAGATCTGATAAATTGTCAAGTCAGGCGCTCTTTCCGCTTCGCGCTCTCTCTTCCTATTCGATATCACATTCCTTTCCTTTCGGACTTATTTCCTTACATAATGATTGGACTGTACAACTCTTCACGCCACACAGTTCTCACCTCAGTCTTCGTAGCACGAAACTGAGGTGAGTATAAGATAACTTCAATCATTTCATCTATTATCTAACATGTACCTAGTCACCTTTATTCTAGGAATATATGAGTTTCATGTTACAAAGACTGAGTCACCTTTATTCTAGCTACAGCCACTCTTGTTCAAGTTCCTCGCTCAACAGGTTATGGGCCCCACTAGGAGAAAGTTCATTGTTCACTGAAATTCAACAAAAATTCCATTTTATCTACACTTTCCACAAATGTCAGTGCCACCCTAATTATAGTCATCATGACAACAAATTGAGTAGCCGTCTTTATAACATCCCTATACTTGAAGAAAATCTTCCAAACATGGAAGTACCAGATTCAGACAGTTCTCAGCATCCAAGGATTACTCAAGATAGCAGAGGGAAAGGAGCAATGTTCTGAACCTATTATGGTAACAGGGACAGATGAGAGTGCTAACAAGCAATACATTACACATGTAGAGAAAACTGAGAATTGGGACTGTTACAATAAAGAGACAAAGGCACAGATCACTTTGACTTTGAGCGATGAACCTCTCAATGGGGTAATTTATGCTGGGTCTGCTAGTGATGCTTGGGATAAGCTCAACTATTGTTATGAGGGGTGAGGTCACAAGACAATTGCTCAACTTATAGGTGAAATATTTTGTACAACTTTTACAAATGATTCTCCTTTTGAACTGCAAGTGAATACCATTTGTCACAAAGCTCACATTTTCCAAACACTTAACCATATTCTCATCAATTTTCTTATTACTGTTGTTATTATTCACTTCCTATCTGAAACATACTTCACCTTAAAAATCATCCTACTCTCTACCCCTGAAGATAAATTGAGTACTGATGCAATTATTAACTACATTCTAGTAGAGGAAAAATCTCAATCTTCCCAATCAACTTCTCAAAATATATTCATTACTTATCTTAGAAAGAAAAAAGAAAAGATGTAGAATAAAGAATAAGAGAAGTAGAGAAAGAAAGGTAATACAAAGCCAAAGTCAAGCAAATGTGCTTACTATAAGAAGAAAGGTCATTATAAGACTGAATACAGAAAAATAAAGTATAATCTTGTTAAGTGTGGTTTACACCAGAAGGTGAAAGTCCACAGAGTTAGCTTGGAAATACATAGAGTATATAAACTCTGTGAAAAGAGCTTGGTAATGTGAACTTGTAGAATGATCTTAGCTTTAGCTTATGTATTGCACTGTCTGTCTGCTACATAGTTACAACTTTAGAGAAATAAATAAAGTCCAAAATGAAGATAAGTACTGATCTGGTATGTTGCTGTTGAATACTGGAGATTAAGTTCAATAAGAGTTATCTTCATTGATCATTAGACTAGTGAATTATAGTATAACTACTAGTCTTATATACAAGTCAAAGATATAGAAGATGCTCAGTGTTATGGTATACTTAGACACTAATATTTTTCTTTTTCTTTTATCTATTTTTCTAGATTTTATATTTCTTTTCTTTTGATTTTTTTCCCTTTTATTTGATGATGAAGAGGCATGTGACTGCAGTCATATGACATGTCATATGATGTGATGTCATAAAAGCCTAGAATAGACTAGAGCAGTCTAGATAAATGACATTAAGGAACATGTTAACTACAGGACTTATCAAGATTGTTGATGGTGAACTTTGTTTTTATTTTCTCTTTTTACTTTATTTTATTTTTATTTTTCTTTTTCTTTTAATTTCTATTTTTAGAACAAACTTGGGTTAGGGTTTATCAGTCATGCTGTCACAGCAGTCACAAGTTGGTGGCATAATCACAAGACTGATCACAAGACTTAGAAGAATGGAGTAGAAGGTTCTGGAACAAAGTGATGTTATATAGCATGGACAACACATGCTGGTCTCATGTTATACTCATGGTCATTTAGGGTAGGGTGCACAGTAGTTAGCACAGACCATGGGTAATAGTATATAAGGTAGATTACTTTGTATTAGGAACTCTATCGAGTTCTCTTGTGTTACTCAATACAAGAGTTGTTCTATTGCTTAACACTTTGAGCTTTAGATCATAACAGGACTATCTCATAGTGTACACATGGTATACTCATAGATGATGCATGGATATTAGGATAGGGTAATTATTAAGTAGCACAGACCATGTGTAATTTATATAAATACGGTAGCAATTCAGTAGAGACTTCTTGTCGAGTTCTCTTGTGATTCTCACTTGATATCCTGCTGAGAGATTTACTACTTGTATAATTATTGATTGCTGTGACTAGTGGTTGCCACAACACTCAGAGTTTTAGTATATTGTCCCAAGCAAAGGTTTTAGTGGTAAAACTCTGACAGGAGTAAGATAGGAGAACTCTGTTATAGAAGACTAAGTTTAATCCTATTATAAAAGACTGGATATTTGGATTGTTATATCACTGCTATAGGAATAGGTTATAAGAAGGATGACTATTATGAAAAATAATGTCACAAACTTTATTCAGCTTGTATCTTTACAACTAGTAGACCAATTTTCACAAACTAAGTTGTACTGGAAAGCTCTAAATAAGAGTTATCTATACATATATGAGATATACAAAAGTAATAACAAACAATTGAGATATTAGGTCATCAGTAACTATAAAAGCTTTGTTTGCTAATATATCATGGATGACTAGACAGATTTATATGATTAAACTTGTATTGGAAAGTACTTATTAAATTATTTCTAATAATATATTGTATATCTTATAGTAATAAGTATCCATAGAAATACAAACATATTAATATAGTAATATAATTAGTTACCTTCTAAAATTAGCCTAATATTTGCTATAATAGATAATAGCTTCCATCAAATATGAGTTTTAATTATATAATAGAAATAGCTTTTGTATGAACTATCACTCTTTTATATATATCCCTCTGTGTTTAAGAATTAGACCTCAGACTTAACATTATCAATTTTTATCATCATTGCTATTATTATTAAACTTCTGAATTACTTTTAAACCTTTAAGAGTATACCTAAGATTTAAATATCATAAATAAGTGAGTAGTTTATTTTGTGATATTATATGTCCACTCTTTTAATAGTTCTATAAAGAAAATACTTTATTATACTATTGATATTATCTTAACTGTGGTGAAATTATTTACTACCAGATACAAGATTTGTTATGACTTAAGACACAAGTATTATAGTCAAAAGTAAAATCTTAGATTGGATTAATTATAAAAGAACTCAATAAAGAACACTGTATAGGATTGTTTATCTTATATATTATACATGAATGGTCTGTACTCTACTACTTTATGTTATGACTTAAAGACCTTAGAATAAGTCAATGAATAAAACCTTGTATTGGTTAACACAAGAGAACTCAATAGAGAGCTCTTTACAAAGTAGTCTATCTTATATACCTATTCAGATAGTCTGTGCTAACTGCTGTGCACCCTACCCTAAATGACCATGTGTTAGACATGAAGTTAGTGTATGGTGTACATGCTATATGATGTTACTTCTTTTAGAATCTTTTACCCCCTTTCCTCTATGTCTCATGATCTGTGACTGATCATCAACCCTAACCCTAAGTTCTATAAATAGAAGATATGAAAATAAATTGAAATAAAAATGAAAATAAGAAAAGAAAATAAGGAGAAAACTAAGTCCACTTCTTGTAATCTTGATACTTTAGCCTATCCTAAATAACCATATATTAGCCTTAAGGCTAATATATGTTAAGTATATTGTATGACATCATAATTTTAGAATATTTCACTATGTTCTATTACAATCACATAATAGTTATGACCATAATGTTACATTAAACCCTAACCCTAAATAAAACAGAAACAAAATAAAAATGAAAAAATAAAATAAAATAAAGTCTATTGTTCACAACTTTGATAAGATTAGTCAAGCTGTTCAGATATCTAGCTCTTTTTATATTATTGTCATTATGTTTTTATTTTTTTTTAAAATTAACAATTTATTACATGGCGTGTGGTGGCAGACCATGGTAGCTACTTCGTAACTATGTATATAAGGAGCAGACTAACATGAAACTAAAGAGATGGAGAAAATGAAAGAGAGAGGAAAAGGATAAAGAAAGAAAAAGGAGAAGAAGGAACTAATTGACTAAGAAGAAAAGAAACAAGAAGATGAGATCTACTCGTCAAGTTACAAAACTAGTCTGTAAAAGCAAAAGCTTTAGGATTAGAGACTAAAAACATGATGAAATGGTTCAGAGAATCTCTTCTTGGGTTTCAGTGCCTGTTAAATCTTCTACATTTGTGAAGAATGTGCCTTCTCAATTCGATAGGGTAATTATCACACAGACAATTGATGTCCTCATTAGGGAAAAACCTTAGTCGGTACTTTCCAATAGGAGCATGATTGGTGATGGCCTTTGTCACGTGAGCGCATAACAAATTGGAATGACTGAAGATTTGCATCCAAGGTCCACCTCTAGTATAAGCTGGTTTGATAATGTTAAAATCGTTGTCAAGTAAGTCAAGAAACTGTCTTCCTTTTCCATCTGATGCTTGGAAAGTCATTCTCCATTGCTTGATGATGTCATTGCAATCCAGTTTCCTACAATAGTCCCAAGATATTTTGCAAGGGAAAGAGGGGGTCAGGTTGAATGATTTAGAGTCTTTGTCGACATTTTTGTGGAGTCTCTATTTGAAGCGACTGGAACATTCCTAGAATTCAATGGAATTATCATGACTTTTATTGAAGAACCAATGCAATTTGCTAAGAATTGCTGTGGAGTGTAATTGGTATGGATGTAAGGAACTGCTAAAAATGTTCTTCGCAGCATGGATGGAGTCGGTGATGATGATGATTTTAGAAACATCTTCCTTGTTGCAGGCTTGGTTAATGCCACATCTGATAGCAAATAGTTCCGCTTCCGAGCTTGTTACGAATACTGTATGGTGGACAGTTTTTATGAGGGGGCGGTTGGCTTGGTAAATGTGTGAAATCAATGTAGTGATATCGTTCTTGATGCTAGCATCTGTTACAATAAGGGCCGAGTTTGGAGAAGAAGAGATATATAGAACCATGTCATCGAGTTCTTGCATATGGGTTTTGTCTTTGTCTTTTTCTTTTTTATTAGCTAAGTTAAAAGAGAAATAATCAGAAAAAATGTCAGATAAACAAAAGCCAGAGGTGAATTCCTGGTGAAAAGGGGAAAAGGAAGGGAACATGCCATAGGACTTATTGCATGAGTCAATGAGATGACCTTTGGCAATTTTCTTTTGTCAATTAGTAAGCGAACTGACTGCATGAGTGTTAGATCCTTTGTTCTGATGAGGCAAATCGTCCATTAAATCTCGGATAATATGATTAGCTGGAAGTTTGAAGGGTCGGATAAGAGATCTTTCAGCAAGTTTTTGCAAGTGAAATTTAATGGGGATGATTCCTGCAATAGCTTCAATTCCTTCTGAAGGTGACATTTTGAAAGCCCCTAAAATCCAGATAGCGGCTTTTCTTTGTATTTTGTTCAAAATCTTCATGTGGTAAGACATTGGAGCCTTGTTGTAATACCAAAGTTGAAAACTGTATAATGCTATTGGAAGGACACAACATCGATACAGTAGGTGCTTATGGATGGGGGAGATCTCTCAAGATGAATTTCCTAGGAGTTTCATACATTTTACCATGGACATTGCTTTGTTTGAGTAGTAATTGATGTGCTGATGAAAAGTCAGCTTTTGATTGAAGAAAAAGCCTAGATATTTCCAAGTATCCTTGGGGCATAGAGATGGACCACCAATCAAAGAAAGATCGAGAGATGGGGGTTGAAGATTTCATGCGATCTGTTAAAATAAAAGACTTCAGTTTTTCTATGTTCAATGACCAAACTGAAATCAATGAGAAGTTTTGAAAGTACATTGTAATTACAAAAGAGATGAGCATTTGAAATGTCTATAAATTTGTTCTGTGCAATGAAAAGACCATTATCTACAAAGGAAAGAATAGAAATGGGAATTTTTAGGATGTTAAGATGTTTTTTGAGAATATATAAAAACAGAGTTAAATATAAAGCTGAAAGAATAGGGGAGAGGGCAGATCCTTGGCCTACTCCAATATTGACTTTGAAATCTGGGAATGTTAAGTTGTTCCAAACATAGTTTGTTTTCCTTTTGACTAAGTAATTTGCAAAGAAGGATGAAACTCTAGGTTCTAGACCTGCCTTTTCAAGAATGAGAGTGAGGAGATAATGGTTGAGAGAAGGGAAGAATTGAGATATGTCAAAGGTGAGCATACTAGTGGTTTTGTCTTTAGCCCAACCAGAACATACAATGTGAGTGAGAGCAACCCTGGCATCTATGGTTGATTTAAATTTCAAACCACCTAATTGGCTCAGATGGATGAAATCATTGTTGATGACAGTGAATTGAAGTTTTTCGGCAATGACTTTTTCAATAAG
Organism: Leucocoprinus gongylophorus; assembly: GCA_022457215.2. Classification (NCBI taxonomy): domain Eukaryota; kingdom Fungi; phylum Basidiomycota; class Agaricomycetes; order Agaricales; family Agaricaceae; genus Leucocoprinus; species Leucocoprinus gongylophorus. The sequence goes on along the minus strand of JAJOHK020000279.1, from coordinate 24,860 downwards.
CTTCCCTAAGGTGTTTAGGAGAATAATGGGATGAAATGTTTTGGCTTGATTGTAAGACATTTTGTTAGGCTTAGAAATAATGATCATGAATGAGAATTTGAAATAATTTGGCCAGTGTCCTAGATTGAAGCATGTATTAGCAATGTTAATGATATTGACAAGACATTTGTCTTGATTAACAATGATCTTCAGATGACACCATGAAAGTTTGTCAGGTCCTAGTACAGACAAATTGTTGCACTTGCTAATCACTTGCTTGAATTCTTTTCTGAAGAAGGAGAACCATTGCAAAGTGGGTTTGCTGTCAATTTCACTGAGGATGTTGAGATTAACTTGGTGATGGAGAGCGGTGTTAAAGGTGCTATGGAGGGCATCCTATAAGCTCTCTGGGAATAGGTATGGGAAGCCATTATGTTTGATGGCTTTGGTAGCAGGAAGTTTATGCCTGTTGATCCAATTCATTAGTTCCCAAGAATCTTTTCTCTTATTGGTGATTTCTTGAATTTTTTCATCAAAAAAAGACTTCTTGATGTTCTTCATGATTTTATTGAGGTTCTTCCAATTTTCAAGACTTCTCGATGCTCTATAGTTGTTGAGAGCTCAACTACAATCATTCATCCACCACTGTTTAGAATGTTTGGATATTCTTGATTTCTTGGCATTTTTCTTCCAAGCTTGATCTATGATTGCTCCAAGTTGATTGATAATGCTTTCCAAATCGTTGGAGTCATTGATGACAGATGTGTCCAAGCTTTTGAAACTTAAAATGACTTCTTCAACAAAAGCTGCTTCTTGGTTGCTCTTTGGGTGAATCGTAAGTTTAGAAGATTGGATGACTTCGTCAATAATAGGAATGTCAATAGAGAGTGGGGCATGGTCCAAAGATAAGCAGTTTCCAGGATGGATTGAGTGGCAATCAAGTTCATAAGACCCACAATGCAAGAACATAAGATTGATCACCGAATTTGAATCTCCTGTCATGTTAGAATATCTAGTTGGGCAAGGGTTAGTTAGAGTAGACAAAGAGAGATTAAACGAGTCTGCTATAATAATTAAATCGTCGCTAACTGAAGAATGAAATGGAAACGCTGAGTCCCATAAACTATTTCTAATATTAAAGTCTCCTATCATGAGAAGAACATTTTCGATATTCACCTCAGTATCCTTGAGATACTTTAAGGCTGTATGAGAAGAGTCAGAGTAAATGTTTATAATGTAGTAACAAATGTTATTGTTGAAGAAAGAAATGAGGCTAATATCTCTGTGATTAATAATGTCTTTGCAGAGCAAGAAACAAAGTGAAGAAAGACAAATATTTACATAGGAAATGACTCTAGGTGAGTCTGACCTATCCAAAGGAGATCTGGTAAAAGCGATCCAGTTAGGATGATGACAAGTTCCTATAAGAGAATCTTTTTTACTGTTAAAAGAGCTAGGAACTTTATGAATTTCTGACTATGGGGGCTCTTGGATTAGTATAATGTTGAAATGAGTTTGGGTCTCAAGAAGAGTATTGACGATAAGAGAGTTCTTGTGAATGTTTTGTGAAAGGATTTTGATGTTCTTCACAATCATTGTTGTACTTTGCCGTTCACTTTAGAACAAATTGACTTGGACCTATTTTCACAGATCTCAGTATACTTTTTCTGTTGCCACTCCCTGTTAAACTTATGTCTCCAGAACGGACATAAATTTGAGTCAGCTTGATAATTCTCATGACAGTTTAAGCACTTGAAGGAATGGGGACACAGTTCCTCTTTCTTTGTTTCTGTTGTAGCAACCACTCATCACTCAAGGACAAATGATCTCACAATGAGCAAAGCTTTCCAATGGGCTATTAAGTAAAGAGTGGGAGAATTACAAGAGAACTCGACAAGGAGCCCTTACTACATTGCTCCTCTATATATACTACTATATTGTGGTCCATGCTACAATAATGTGTTTACCTCATGTCCATCCACCATACTACTACCTCATGTCCTATTACTCATTCACATGTGTTTTCCTTAAGGCCACCATGCTTCCTACATGTGCCCTGACGTCATACCCTTAATCTCTGCTGTACATGTGCACATCATGTATATACCATGAGGAACTGTTGTCTCTTGACATCACTCCTAACCCTAACTCCTTCTAGACTCTTCCTGATCCTTCTAGACCCTAAGTCCTTCCAGACCGCTCTAGACTTTGTTATATGACTTCCAGGTTACGTACCTATCTCTTAACCCTTTGTCCATTGTAGACTAATAATTAACTACTGTCCTAACCCTAACCCTACCTAAAGTCTGTCCACACTCTCGTCTTATAACAGTTTCCAGCCTTGGAGGGTTGATTTTGGTGTTGGCCTTGCAGCACCAATCAAATTCGCAATGATTTTTGAATTTGTAGGGGCTATTTCATTTGATGCACTTGGACCCCTGAATTCTACATGAGAACATAGCATGACCCCATTTCCAACAATTTTTACATTGTGAAACACCTGGGTTCATGTTGGTACCCCTAATGGTAGCGATATACTAACCAACATTGAAGCATCTGTTGATTAGCATTTTGGCATTACTGCCACTCTGAATGTCCCAGATATCTATCCAGACAATAGACATATCTGACTTTGGCGATATCTTGATTACTTTAGGTCTTGACGCTAAAGATATGTTATTAAAGATATGATTTTGCTTAAGAATCAATTTGATGTCACTTGAAGTGAGACACTCTTGGGAATTTGCATGTAGGTAGAACAGAATACTAATAATTTTCAGATATGACTTTGATTTCGGGAGTCAAGGTTTTTCAATCTGAAGAGTGTTGACGTCATTTGAGTTTTTGACATACTGGTCGATAATAAGTAAGTCAGATTGTTGGCAAACTTTACTTGTGACAATGGTTATGCCTAGGGGGTCAGCTCGAATGTAATCAGTAAGAACTTCTGATTTCGCATTGTGAAGTTGTCTGTTGATATTAGCCACATAAAGGGATGAGTTTTTCATGAAGGCATCAATGTTGTCTTTGCTCATGGGGATGATTATCTGTTTTCTTGAGGGACCTTTGGTTATTATTTGGATCTTCATTGTTGACTTGGTTAATTTTCTTAGCACTGAGTGCTAGGAATGTTTCCTTAATCTTGAGAACATTGGATGTAGAGGCCTGTGACTTAGAGGCTTGAGCATAAGTCTTGGAAGGATTAGAGATTTCTTTCTTCTTGTTTTCACTCAAAGGTTTCTTGTTTTGGAAGTACTTAGAGATGACGTTTAATTCCTTTGCAGATTTAACTGGGAGAGGTAGAGGCAGAGGAACCTTATTGAGAGAGACAGAAGTCAAATTGGGAAGTTCTTTGCTGTTTTTCTTGGTATTGTTCAGGGTGATTCTAGAAGTAAATTTTGATGAAATATTTTCTCTGAGGGTTTTAGATCTGTTGTCCATATGGAGAGAGTCCCAACTAGCTTAATAAACTGTAGAAATGAAATTCCAAACAGAGTTGCCTATGCCATTGAAGTTCTTTAAGTCATTAGCAGTTTTGAGATTGACCTTCTTGTTTACAATGTATTTTGCCATGAAATTAAGTGAATCCTTAATGCATTTAGTGTCTGAGGCAATGTGTTCAATAGAACCATGTAAAGAGATCGGATGAAAGCTACTGCTCCACAATTCTGGTTTAGTGGGGATGTTGGGATCATATAGTAACTGAATGTTGATGACATTGTCATCATCATCACAAGGGGCTGTAGTACAAGGTTTTGGTTCATTTGTAATGTCGTGTCCAGCATGTTCAATTTAAATGGGAGGGCCACATTGTTTCCGTTCTGAAACCTTATGTTGTTTAAGGTCTTAGCTGCCTTGCTGAAACAAAGTAATTTCTTCTACTCTGTCTTATAAGACAAAGCAGGAGAGTTAGTAGGTAAGTCAGAATTGATATCCATACTGTTGTTAGCTGTTATTCTCTCATGGTAGATGACAAAAGAGTAAGTGGAAGACATCGACGTGTCCCTAGAAAGATTGGTTTGGGTGAAGAAATTTCTTCCTCTTATCTTAATATTATTACCAGGAGAAGTTCCTGAAGATTTGTCCATCTCTGTGCTGCTAGTTAGAAACACAGGTGGTAAAGAAAATTGCTGTGAGTTAAACGTAATTATAGAGCTGAAAGAAAGGGGAAAGTTGAATTTATTTGCTATATTTCCAATAGGCGCTACTATGCAAGATGGTGGTAAGAGAAAAAGAAGCAATGTTTATTGTCATTATAGATGTCTTATATATAGTACAGAAAATATTCAACTTCTCTATATATCTATTTCAACTCTAATTAATTATAATTTTAAAAGATCTTAGATTGTTTTTTAACAAATATTTAAACAACTTCATAGAATTTTGGGATTGTTCTAGTAATCATAATTAGCATCTTCATATATTAGTGAATAAAGATATAAGTAGTTTTAACCTTATTTCATTCTATTCATGCAAAATATTATGGGACTTGAACAAGAAGAAGAAGTATGATAACATCATTAAAGAATGGCATACAATTTTTCAAACATTGGATCTCAAGAGGAAAAGCTTTCTTAATCTTTTAAATAATAATTTAGCAAACATTAAATACAAAAGAGAAACCATAGATTGAACACTTCAACTTCTCCAACTTGCTTTGTACTTGAGCTACTCAAGCTATCACAAATCATACTTCAATAGGAGAATACTAACTTAGATTTTTTTCTGAGAGAAGATTTTAGTTATTTGTATAAACTATATCCAATCATGTTGAGACAATACATTTTTTACAATTGTAAAAGATTCAACAAATATTGGAATCCAATGAGAGATATAATTGGTCAATTAGTCTCCTTTCTTAAATGATTAAGCAATCTTTTTGCTTTCTTAGTAGTTTATTATACTTGTTTTTCTTTTCACTTTAGTTTTATTTAATATAGTTGTAAAATAGCTACTATGGTTTATCTTTATACTCTGTATAATAAATTGTAATTTTTTTCAAAAAAAACTTCATTGGCTTATTCAGCTTGATTAATTTGTTTTATAATATTGAATCATATATGAAAGTTTATATTTTTCTGGTTTTCCTATTAATAAGATCATAATTTGGTTCTGAATTACTATCTAGAGTTTATAGTAGAACTTAACTACTATAATACATGGATTGGTGTAACTAGCTCTAATATAAGAGATTATAACTTAAGACTTAGTAACTAGTTAAAAAAAGAAATCTTATATTAAGATTAACATAAGAGAAGTTAATGGAGTTTTAGTTACAAAGTGTCTATCTTATATATACTTGGCTAGTGGTCTATGCTATACTAAATCTAGCCTATTCTAAAGAATATATGTATTACAAGCTCAAGCCCTTAGAGTGGAACAAGGGAATGAACCTTGTACTAGGATTAATACAAGAAAACTTAATAGAGAACTCTATACAGAATTGTTTACCTTTTATTGTATAAGAGATGTTGAGATAGCAGTATCACTATGGAGATGTATTTTCTAGATAGGTAGACTTGGCATATGACAGTATTTCTCTCTTAAGACTGAGTTTTCAAAGTTCTATTGAGTTTATCTAAAGAATTCTGTGATAGTACCTAGGTCAACAATATATAAACAGAAATTTTTTTTTGCTTTTCTTTTGTACTATTATATCTTCTCCCATTCTCTCTGACATTTCCTAGAATAATACTGAGATACTTGAAGAGTAGTAATGAGAGATACAGAGGAGGCACAAAGAGGAGCAATGATTCCTAGCCTGCTTGGAAGAGGTGGTAGAGACCTACTGTATTAAGCATGCTATTTAGAAGATGAGAAAGGTAGCCAAGGCTAAGGTAAGAGAAAAAGCTAAAAAGCAAAGATTTGCAGAAGAAGAAGGAATGGATAGAGTATCTAAAACAACTCTAGAATAAAGTATTGGCCAAGAACATTATCCTTTTGGATAGCACTAAGGCTTTCTAAGATATAAGATGAAAATAAAAGAAGGTCATTACTATCTCCTCAAAAAACAAGATGGAGTGATGGCCCTCTAAGAGAACTAAAGGAAAGCAGCTGGGAAAATACTATAAAGATGCCTGTCAAGATTGTTGATGGTAGACTTTATTTTATTTTTCTCTTTTCACTTTATTTTACTTTTACTTTCTTTTTCCTTTTTAATTTTCTATTTTTAGAACAACTCGGGTTAGGGTTTATCAGTCACACTGTCACATCAGTCACAAATTGATGGCATAGTCACAAGACTGATCACAGGACTTGGGAAAAGGAAGTAGAAGGTTCTGGAACAAAGTGATATCATACAGCATGGATAACACATGCTGGCCTCATGTTATACTCATGGTCGTTTAGGGTAGGGTGCACAGTAGCTAGCACGGACCATGGGGAATAGTATATAAGATAGATTACTTTATAGTAGGAACTTTATCGAGTTCTCTTGTGTCACTCCAATACAAGAGTTGTTTCTTGACTTAAACACTTTGAGTCATGAATCACAACATTAGAACTCGATACTCAAATCCTTGAGCCGCTTAACACTAGCCTCTCATATTTCTTTTATTCTCTACTTCATCCTCGACTGAAGGGTAACACAACCCTTTAGTTAAGAAGCATTTGCTGGATTCTAGGCATAAGGGGTATACTAGCTAGGCAGGGGAAGCTTAGCCAGCTGATTGCATCAAAGCCCACTGGTGTATTTCAGACATATCACCTTTTGTGGATGTGCTAGTACATTTTTCTTCATATCAGCCTTGTGTTACAGACTCTCTTGTAGTCTGTCTATGCAGAGGAATGACAGTTTGTTCTTAAAGCAGCTATCTAGAGTAGAACGACCTTCTTAGGTCAAAATCGTATACATTTCTTTAGGGAAGTAGTCAGTTGGTAAAAGTAGTCAGTAGCAGTGTAGGCAGGGTAAGAAGAATACCTGCTATCACTTACCGAGATTGCTTCATTGTTGGAGTACAAGTCTGATACTGAGACCAGCACAGGCTCAGTTTTACCATTATACACATCATCCCCTCCCACACCACCACCACCTTCACAATCACCATTGCCGATTGACTCTCCGCCAAACTACAACATGAGTCAAAACAATTTACACACTATCATCCAACAACAACAGGAGCAAATGGCAGCTATACAGGCATAAATACAAGCCCTGCTAGCGGCAGTAGAGGGAGGAGTGGGACAAGGAAGAGCAGGGGGATCTGGACTAGAGTCTCACATGGAAATGGCAAAACTAGCCATTTTTAATGGAGAAGTAGGGAAAGTAGGGGGTTTCATTACAGTATACAGATCATATTTGAAGATAAAGATGAGGGAAGGAACAGTAGAAGAACAAGTAATATGGGTCCTCTCGTATATACAAGGAGGATCAGCAGACATATGGAAAGAAAATGTGATGGAGGAATTGGAGGCAGGAGAAATGGAGTATGAGTCAATCAAAGAATTTTTTACAAGTATGAAGAAGGAATTTGGAGGAGGAGAAGAGGAGGCAACAAAGGCGGCAGAGTTGAGACAATTAGAGCAAGGGGGGAGAACAATGGAGGAGTTTGTCCAAATCTTCAAAAGAATAGTGAGGGAGAGTGGGTATGAGGGACAGCTGTTGGTAGAAGAATTCAAGAGAGGTATAAATGGAGGGATAAGAAAGAAGTTGATGGAGGCAGAAAACCTGCCGACCTCCATAGAAAACTGGTATAGGAGGGTGACGGCGTTGGACAGAAATTGGAGGGAGAGTAGGAGAGAAGAGGAGAGGTTGAGAGGGAAGAAGGAGACAACAGGAAATATTCCTAAGTAGGAGCAACAACAAATATTGCTACGACCATTAGTGTGGCAGAGGAGGCAAATGCCCCCTCAGCAGGTGATAACAGGGCCTGCTCTGATGGAAGGAGTTGAGAAGACAAATGCAGTAGTAGTTAGAGGTGCAGAGCAAGGAATGGGGGCTCCTCCTAGACAGGACCCTTTTGCTATAGAGGTGGATTGGAGCTGGAACTGCTATGCTTGTGGAGGATTCGGGCACATGGCCCGCAACTGCAGGAATAGGGGTCAGAGAGGGAGAGTGGAGTATGGGGGAGGGAAAATTAAGGAGATTATGAACATTACGAACAATTTAAAAGAGGACGAGAACCCAGAGCTCCTCAACTAGGTTCTCATAATAGATACAATGTATTAGCAGACGGAATAAAAGCTGATGCATCTGAAAGAGAGGAGACTGAAGTAAGAAAGATGGAAGGAAAGCCATTGAGAGAAGTAACAATAAAAATAGGGTTGGAAAGGCTAGATACACAGGAAGAAATCACAGTGGAAGCATTGTTGGACAGTGGAGCGACTGGGTTGGTTATGAGTTTGGAGTTTGCCAGAAAGAAGGGGTTTAAATTAAAAAAGCTGGAGAGGCCGATGCAAGTAAGGAACGTGGATGGGTCGTTCAACAGAGAAGGACCAATAGAAAATACTGTGGAGGTAAATGTGTACTATAAAGGACATGTAGAAAGGACGGAGATCAATGTAATAGGAGGACAGAAGTGGGGAGTAATCTTGGGGATACCATGGCTAGAACGCCATAATCCCGAAATAGACTAGAAGACGGGGGAGGTTAAGATGACGAGGTGTCCGGAGGAATGTGAAAGGCAGTGGAGACCAGTACAGGGGAAGTTAGGATGGGAGAAGCAGAAAGAAGAAGAAGCAAAAGAGAAAGCAGAGAAAAAGAAAGAGGAAAAGGAAAAGAAGAAAAAGCAAAGGAAGGGGAGAACAGTAGAAGTTAGGAAAATAGTAGAGGAGTGGAAAATATGGGATGAGGAAAAAGAGGCAGCAAAATCAGAGGCAGAAGCAAGAAAATTGGTACTGGAGAAATTTCATTGGTGGATAAAAGTGTTTGGTAAGAAGCAGTCGGAAAGGATGCCCATGAGAAAATTGTGGGATCATGTGATAGAGGTGAAGGAGGGATTTGTGCCAAGGAAGAGGAAGGTGTACCCCTTATCGAGGGAAGAGAGAGAGGAAGTGTGAGAGTTTGTAAAGGAACAGTTGAGGAAAGGTTACATTCGGCCGTCAAAGTCTCCGCAAACAGCACCAGTGTTTTTTGTGGGGAAGAAGGATAGGAAGAAGAGGATGGTTTAAGACTACTGATATTTGAATGAGTGGACAATAAAAAACAATTACCCACTTCCTCTGATTTTGGATGTTTTGGAAAATATTGGGATAAAGAAGGTGTTCATGAAGATGGACTTACGGTGGGGTTATAACAATGTAAGAATCAAGGAAGGTGACGAGTGGAAGGTAGCATTCATGATACCAGAAGGGTCATTTGAACCCACTGTCATGTTTTTCGGGTTGACAAACTCCCCTGCTACGTTTCAAGCTATGATGAACGAGCTGTTAAGAAATTTGACCAATATGGGAAAAGTGGCAGTTTTTATTGATGATGTGATTGTAGGAATGGAGACAGAGGAGGGGCATGATGAATTGGTGGCAGAGGTGATTAAGAGATTGAAAGAGAACGATTTGTATGTGAAACCGGAGAAGTGCAAATGGAAGGTGAGAGAGGTGGAGTTTTTAGAGGTAGTAATAGGACCAGAAGGGATAAAGATAGAGAAGGAGAAAGTAAAAGAAGTCTTGGAGTGGCCAACACCAAAATGTGTCAAAGACATTCAGAAGTTCTTGGGACTGGCCAATTACTATTGCTGGTTCATAGAAGGATTTGCAACGGTGGCAAGGCCATTACACGACTTGATAAAAAAGGACAAAAAATGGGACTGAACGGAAAGGGAAGAAAAGGCATTCAGGGAGTTGAAAGAAAGGTTTACCAAGGAGCTAGTATTAGTAGCTCCAGATACTAACAAAAAAATGAGGATGGAGGTGGATGCATCAGATTATGCAATGGGAGGTGTACTATCGATGGAGTGTGGAGGCCAGTAGCCTTCCTTTCTAAGTCATTGAATGAGACAGAAAGAAATTACGAAATTCATGACAAGGAAATGTTGGCTATCATCAGAGGATTAGAAGTGTAGAGACACTTGCTGGAAGGAGCACAGTATAAATTCGAGATCTGGACAGATCACAAGAATTTAGAATATTTTATGAAGGTGCAGAAGTTGAATAGGAGACAGGCCAGATGGGCCTTATATTTGTCTCGGTTTGACTTTATCCTGAAGCATGTGGCGGGAACAAAGATGGGAAAAGCGGATGGACTTAGTTGAAGATTGGACTGGAAGATAGGAGTAGATAAAGACAATAGTAATCAAGTATTTATTAAGGACAACTGGATTCGTAATATGTATGAAGTAGTAGTAGAAGGATCCGAGGAAGATATTTTAGAAAAGATAAAAAAAGCGAGAAGTAAGGACGAAGATGTAGTTAGAGTAGTAGAGGAGATGAAGAAGGTGGGAGTTAAGGAGTTAAGAGGAAATGAGTGGAAGATAGAAGGAGAATTAGTATTAAAGGAAGGAAAGGTGTATGTGCCAAAAGATGAGGAGTTGAGGGTGGAAATAATCCGGGTACATCATGACATACTGGCAGCTGGACATGGAGGTAGATGGAAGACAGTGGAGCTAGTGACAAGAAATTACTGGTGGCTGGGGGTAACTAGGGATGTGGGGAAGTATGTGGAAGGGTGCGATTTATGTCAGAGGATGAAGAACAGGACAGAAGAACCAGTGGGAAAGCTGAAGTTGAGTGAAGTACCACAGAAGACGTGGTCACACTTAACTGTAGATTTTATAATGAAGTTGCTGGTAGTAGCAGGGAAGGATGCAATATTGGTGGTGTACGATAGGTTGTCAAAGATAATGCATTTTGTGGCAACTACTGAGGGAATATCAGTAGAGAGATTGGCAAGACTTTTCCAAGACAATGTGTGGAAACTGCATGGGTTACCGGAAAGTGTGGTGTTGGATAGAGGGCCTCAGTTTGCAGCGGAGTTGACAAAAGAATTAAATCAGATGTTGGGAGTAAAGACGAAGTTGTCAACAGCGTTCCACTCATAGACGGATGGGCAGATGGAATGGATGAACCAAGAACTGGAGCAGTATCTCCAGCTCTTTATTGAGCATAGACAGAAGGATTGGCCAGAGTGGTTAGCGGCAGCAGAGTTTGTGGTGAACAATAAGGTTCATATGGCAACTAAAGTTTTGCCCTTCATGGCAAACTATAGAAAAGAGTTAAGGATGGGGGGAGATATTAGAAGAAAAGGAAAAGTAGAGAGTGCGACCATGTTTGTTGAAAGAATGAAGAAAGTGCAGGAAGAAGCAGAGGCAACATTGAGGAAAACGCAGGAAGAAATGAAGAGGTATGCAGATAGGAGAAGGAAGGAAACCAAAGTATGGAAAAAGGGAGATCAAGTACTGTTAAGCACTAAGGATCTAGTGTTCAAGGAGAGACCCACAAAGAAGTTGACAGAAAGGTATGTGGGACCTTATACGATTGAGGAGGTAGTGTCGTCAAATGTGGTGAAATTACGACTACCAAGTTTGATGAGGATCCATCTGGTAGTAAATATAAGCTGGATAGTAAGATATAAGGAACAAATGAAGAGGCAAAAGAAAGAAGAAGGGAAACCAGTAGAGGTAGAGGGAGTAGAGGAATGGGAAGTCGAAAAAATATTAAACAAGAAAAAGATGAGGGGAGTGGAGAAGTATTTAATAAGGTGGAAAGGATTCACGGTGGAGGGAGATATCTGGGAGAGGAAAGAAAACTTAAAAAATGCAGAGAAGTTGATTAAAGAGTTCAAATAGGGGGAAATAGTAGTAAGACGACAAGTGGAAGAGGAGGGAGAGTATAGAAGAATGGAGTTACTGGGGAAGTACACAGCAAAGTTGTTGTATGGGTGGGATGATCGAAGGTTTGAGAAGGAATATTTAAATAAATTGGAAAAGAATTGGAAGAGGTGGAAGGAAGATAGGCAAATCGATGAAAGCAAGCATTTGAAGAGAGTAGAAGAAAAAATAGAGGAAGAGAATGAGAAGATAAGAAGGAGAGACTGAAGGACAGGACATTTCTCTGGAGGAGAAATCTTAAGAGAGGGGTAATGTTAAGATTGTTGATGGTGGACTTTATTTTATTTTTCTCTTTTCACTTTATTTTACTTTTCCTTTTTAATTTTCTATTTTTAGAACAACTCGGGTTAGGGTTTATCAGTCACGCTGTCACATCAGTCACAAATTGATGGCATAGTCACAAGACTGATCACAGAACTTGGAAGAAGGAAGTAGAAGATTCTAGAACAAAGTGATGTTATACAACATGGACAATATATGCTGGTCTCATGTTATACTCATGGTCATTTAGGGTAGGGTGCACAGTAGCTAGCATGGACCATGGGGAATAGTATATAAGGTAGATTACTTTGTATTAAGAACTCTATCGAGTTCTCTTGTGTCACTCCAATATAAGAGTTGTTTCTTGACTTAAACACTTTGAGTCATGAATCACAACAATGTTATAGTCAAGATGAGAGATGTTAACCTTTATAAGAGGTATGTGTATGCTAGTCAGGATTATTTGGTACATAACTCAAGGTGAGTAAAAGAATATCTTTTTGTTTTTTCTCTACTAATAATCTTTTTTATAGCTATTCTCTTATATAAGCTAGATGCATTGCCCTCAAGCAGTAATATGTTCCTTATACCAATACTAATCCCCTAGCCATAATTTCTGCCTATAGCAGAGTCTTAAATGCTATTGAAAAGATACTCTGAGAACTTATAGAAGAAAGCTAAAGCATTAGGAGATCTTTCTAAGACTTGGTAAAGGACCAGGAGAGAAATATGGCCTAATTTGTTGTAGACTCAAAACCTTAGAGTTGGTAATGAGAATAAACCTTGTACTGGGTTGACACAAGAGAACTTGATAAGGAGCTCCTACTCTATCTAACTACTATATATACTTAGAAGTCTTGGTCCATGTTACAACATTATATAACCAGCCCTAAAGTCCATGCTCTATCCTCATGTCTTATTACTCATCCATATGTGTTTTCCATAAGGCCACCATGCTTCCTACATATGCCTTGACATCATACCTCCATTGTCCTACATCATACATCTTCATCTCTGTCATACATGCATACACCATATATGTACCATAAGGAACCCTTGTTTCTTGATGTCATCTCCTAACCCTATCTCTAACTCTAGACTCTTCCCGACCCTAAGTCCTTCCAGACCGCTCTAGACTCTATCACATGACTTCCAGGTCACGTGCCTATCTTCTATCTCTTTGTTCATTATAGACTAATAGAATACTACTACCATATCTTTACTCTGTTCTAACCCTAACCCCAAAGTCTGTCCACATGTTCAAGCTATAACATAATTAGTGAGAATTGGGGCTATGATGGAGTGAAGATGAGGTTTAAAGAAGGATTTATAGGATAGCAATGATGTTATGAACTTATTCCTTAGGGTTGGAAATAAGAACAACTCTTGTATTAGAGGAACACAAGAAAACTCGATAGAGAACTCTTCTACAAACTAGTCTATCTTATATAGTCCTACAGATGGTCTGTGCTAACTACTGTGCACCCTCCCCTAAACAACCATGTGTAGTTCATGAGGCCAACATATGGTGTCCATGTTGTATAACATCATTTGTTCTTGAATCTTCTACTAAATTCTCTCCAGTTTTGTAATCTGTCTTGTGACTACATCATCAGATTGTGACTAATGTGACAGTGTGACCAATCAACCCTAACCCTGGTTGTTTTAAAAATAGAAAATAGGAAAATAAATTGAAAAGAAAATAAAAATGAAAAGACAAATAAAAAAAACCTAAGTCTACTGTTTGTAAACTTTAACAAATGAGGAGAGCAGTGAAGAAGACAAATACAATAAGAAGAGGTCTGAGGATGGGCCTGAAAAAAGTTAGGAGAAGATTAAAGAGAAGACTTTGTTGTCTGTCTCCTATTAATATAGTTTTGTAAATTGATTTCTAATTTAAATTTTGTTTTTTTGTTGTGCCTATACTATGTGAGTAAGGAAATTAAGAGATAGAAATAAACATAAAAAGTCTGAAAGTTTTGAAAAGAAATCCTATAAGAGTACATAAAAGCTAGAGTTAAATGAAAAATAAATGAATAGAATATACTAAGAAAATAATAAAAAATCCCTGTTAGAGGTGTATGGAGATAGGAGACAAGTGTAATAGTATAATTAGAATAAAGAGAGTAGACTAGACTTAGTAGGGTATGTGATATGGAAATTGGATATCAAATTGGTGGCATAAATGAGTTCAGATGTGGAAATTCACTTAGATTTATCTTTGGTATCTTCATCCTCTAGTCAAATCACCTTGTACAAAAGCTTGCATGCCTGTCAGCAGTCAATTTTAAAGTCTACTTACTTAGATTTTTTGTTGATTATAACTAGTGTAGAGGCTAGTTGTATTCTCTTAGAGAAAGAATTGGATGTAATAGGTTTGAACATGTATATATGAAAAACTGAATAAACAAAGTATATAGACTTTAGAAGATGGAGAGTGAACAATAGTGTACTAGGCTAAGAAGTGATTTTGTAGGGTCTAAGATATTTTTTGGGAAGCTTTTTTGAAGGCAAAGTGGTTCTAAAGAACTAAGCTTTAATAAAAACTTTGTTACCTACTTTGAAACCAGAAGTAGAGGAACATTGCACATTAGCAGATTTCTGATAATACTATTAGGCTATGGAGATTTTAGCTTTAAGGGTATTCTGTAACTCATTGAGATCTATAGCAGAGTCACAGGCTTGGGATAAAGCAATATTGCATTCAGGGTGAACAGTGATGTTTGGATAGTATTCTTTATTAGCAAAGAATAGAGAAACACCAGTGGTAGTACTCAAAGCATTGTTGCAAGCAAACTCCATAAGATATAGAAGTTTGAACCAGTTGTCTTGCTGGTAATTACAATATACACAAAGATATTGCTCAAGAGTCTGATTTGTGCATTCAGTTTGTCTATTACCTTTGGGGTGGTAATCTGAAGTGAAGTAAAGCCATATATCCAAAACAGTGCCTAAAGAACAAAAAAAGTTTAACACAAACTCTGAGCCTCTATTAGAGGTGACATGGGAAGGAATACCATGTTTAGAGAATATATAGAGAATGAACAAATATGATAGTGTTATAGGTAGAAATAAAGATTGCTTGCTTGGTGAGCTAGTCAACTATGACCAAGATAGTGTCAAATCCAGAGAATAATAGAAGTTTCTTGATGAAGTCCATAGAAATGGAATTCTATGGTCATTCAGGAATAAAAATTTGTTTGAGAGATCTATAGGGCTTGTAACATTATGGCTTAGATTGCATACAAGTGATATAGGACTTGCAAAATTGTTATATATCAGCACAGAGGCTGGGCCAGGAATATCTGTAACAAACTAATTCCAGTGTTTTGTTTTGACCAAAGTGTCTGGCAAGAATGTGATCATAATTAAACTGGAGAACACATGTATTAAGATTACCAGTAGATAGTATATAGATTCTGCTATCAAAGAAAAGAAGACTGTTTGGATCTATAGACCATCAGCTATCTGTAGAGATGTGTTTTATAACAATTAGGTTACTAGAAAAAGCCAATAGGATATCTCAATGTAGGGTGTCCAGATCTACAACTATAGCTGTATAGAGAGAAGAAAAGAGGAGAATAATAGCTCATAAAAAGACTACAAGTTGTTCTTGAGTGAAGATTAGTTTAAAGTTATGAGGGTTGACTGTGGCATAGCCAGTATTCCCCCCTTTAGGATAGACATCTCATTATCTAGTAAGAGTGTCCAGTTTGATACCAAGAGAACCAGGACAGAATCTGATGACAAGGTTGAACTGAGAGAGATACTTGGACCACTATACTTGCCTCTGGGTCAACATCTTGGTAGTAAAAAAGTACTCAAGGTTTTTATAATTCATAACAATGTTAATTAGATAGACTAGATCTTTTAGGTAGTGTCACCAAATTTTGAAAGCTTCAAAAATGGCAAGCAATTCCTTGTTATGTATGTTGTAGTTCAACTCTGCTACAGTAAAAGTGTGGAAGTGAAAGATGACTAAATAAACTTTGTTTTCTTTATTAACAATAGAAAGGATTGCAGTAAGAGTATAGTTTAAAGTATCAGTTTTTATGATGAGTTGAACATTAGGAATCCAATAAGTGAGAACAGGAGTAGAGATGAATGCCTTCTTGAGAGAGTTAAAAGCATCATAATAGGAGGAGTTGAACTTCTAGAAGACATCCTTTTAGATGAGGTATATTAATAGAATGACAATGTTTAAATAGTTGAAGATAAACTGGTGGTAGAAGTTAGTGAATCCTAAGAAGGATTGAATATCCTTGACTTTCTTGAGCTCTAGTCAATCTTGAATAATCTTCACTTTGTCATTGAACATAGTAAGGCCAAAAGAAAAAAGAAAATATTCCAGATACTCTACCTGTTACAAACTAGAGACCTTAGAGTTGGTCAATAGAAAGAACCTTGTATTGGGTTAACACAAGAGAACTCGATAGAGAACTCTGTACAGGATTGTCTACCTTATATACAAATACCTAATAGTCTGTGTGAGCTATTTCTAGCCTACCCTAAACAACCATGTGTAGGCCTTAAGGTCAACATGTGTTTCACATGTTGTATGACATCATCCGTCCAGAACCTTCTATGTCCTTCTATGTGTCATGTGACTTGTGCCCATGTCATCTGATGTGACCTGCTGTGATCCTGTCCCTCTACCCTAACCCTAGTTCTAAAAATAGAAAATAGATCGAAAATGAAAAAGAAAAATAGAAGAAAAATGAAAAGGAAAACTAAAATTTAAGTCCACCTTCAACAATTCTGACACTACCAACTTAGAGTGAAATTTGCATTTCTCTACTTTAATATAAAGACTAGTCTTGTGGAGATGCTTGAGTACTTTCACATGTTAGTGATGTTCAGACATATTATCTGGGTAGATGAGTATATTATCCAGATAGATCATAATATAGACATCCAAAATATTAGAGAAAATATTATTCATGAATTGCTGAAAGGCTGTAGAAGCATTAGTAAAACTGAAAGATATTACAGACCATCTTAATAATCTATAATATGTTCTAAAAGCAGTCTTCTATCTATTACCATTAGTAATACAAACCAAGTAGTAAGCATAGCTAATATCTATCTTTGAATAAACCTTAGCTTTTTAAGGTAAGTTTAGTAGATTCGAGATAAGTAAAAGTGGACAACAATCTTTTTTAGAAATATAGTTAAGACTGTAGAAGTCAACATAAAGACATAGTGAACCATCTTTTTTCTTAATGAATAAGACCAGTACATCATGTGAAGAGAAAGTTGATTGGATAAAACTTGTATTGATATTTTTCTTAATAAATTTCTTGAGAGCCTTCTGTTCAGATGCTGAAAGAGTATATATAAGGTCAACCAGAGGTTGAACACCTTCTTCCAGATTGATTTAGAGATTATAAGAATGATGAGAAGCAAGTATTTCAGCTTTGGTTTTGCTGAAGATGTTGGCAAATTTATGATACTTAAAGGAGACATTGGAAAGATTAGGAGGTTCTGCAAGTTTTGTAGAGTTAGCCTAAATATCTGTAGAGTGAAGATAAAGACCAAAGTTGCCAGAGCCTAAAAGTTTTGATGCATACAAGAATACTACAGCACCAATGATAGTGATATTAGATTGCTTAGAGATAAACATGGAGGTCTTAGATATAGGTATAGAAACTGTAGAATCCAATGAATGCAGAAGAGTATCAAGAGGTAATAGAGATACCAATGGTGTATTAGCTGTAATATGAGAGGAAGCAAGAGTTTTCTACAAAGATGAATAGAAGTTTATTGACCTATTTACCTAGTTAATCAGTAAATTGTGTCAGGTAAGCTGGTTGTATCTAAGGACTAAAGAGCAGAAAGAATCAAGTGGAGTGATATAGAAGTCTAGATTCATACAATCATTAGTAGGAAAAATTATGGACAAGTTAGCAGTTTCAGAGATAGTGCTATTTAATAAACCATCAAATAAGTGGTGAGCAACTAAAGGAGTTGTAAATATCTTCAAGTAGTGAGTATCTACAAATTTTAAGTTTACAAAGCAATAAGTAGGCCTAGAGTTGACTGGAGCTTAGAATGGGATTTTATTAAGATGATTCTAACTGTTATGACTCAAAGATCTTAGAGTGGGTCAATAAATAAAATCTTGTATTGGGTTAACACAAGAGAACTTAATGGAGAACTTTGTACAAGATAGTCTACCTTATATACTAAATCCACATGATTTGTACTAACTACTTCTAATCTATCCTAAACAGCTATGTATTAGTCTTAAGGTCAACATGTGTTATATATGTTGTATAACATCATCTTTCCAGAACCTTCCATGTTCTTCCATGAATCATGTGACTTGTGACTGTTACTGTGACCATGTTATCTAATATAACTGATGTGTGACAGTATGATCTTCATCATTCTAACCCTAACCCTAGTTCTAAAAATAGAAAATAAAAAATAAAATAAAAAATAAAATAAAAATAAGAAAGAAAATAAGAAAAAGTTAAGTCTACTACTTTCAGTTTTGACACTAACCAAAGATTAAGAGAGAAGTAAGAGAAACAAAGAGTGAATGCATTGAGTTGGATAAAACTCATTGTTGCATAAGGAAGTTCAACACAGTCCTTAGTCTGTATGGAGTCTTGAAGGTTGCTCTCTATTTTTTAAAGAGTTTTTTGGAAACAGCTGCTGAAGTATTGCAGTTTTTGGAAGTAACTATAGTCTACTTCTTAGAACAGAAGTCTAACTTGCAGTCTCCTACACCACAATAGAGACATAGATTATTTTTGAGACACTTCTTGTACTTGTTACTGGTCAACTTGCTATTGTTGGCCAGCTTGGAAGAGAGATCCACCTACAGAGAATTAGATTGTTTCTTGGGAGTAGAGAGCAAAAGTAGTTTAAAGGGAGATGATTTAGCAAATGAGGCCACCAGAGATAAGTTTGCCTTATTTTGAGAGGCTGCAGTATTACCAATAGTAGAAGTTTTACCTTGTTTCCAGAAGTGAGACTTGAGAGACTTTTTTTCTACCTGTCTTATACAATGTTGTTTGTAGTCACATTCTCAGTAGCAGTGATTGATAGTCATTGCCAAAGTATACATATCCTGAAATGAGGTAGGTTTATCTTCTTTCCAGGTAAAGATAGGATTCTGGATCTAATTAGGAAGACCTTGGTAATAGTAATGACACAGAATACTATTTGTTCAATCTAGTTAAGAGACATAGTACATGAAGTCCACATTGTAAGTGGAAATCTTATTACTGGGCTTCATATAGAGATTATCCAGCATATTAGCTGCTTTACTAATGGAGTCCAAAAGACCAAAATATTAATGTAGCTTGTTAACAAAAAGGTTTCAATTGAAGAACCCAGTTCTGGGTAACTCTAGTAAGATAAATCATTATAAAGTTGATTTTTGCAATGTTCATGTTGAATTGTGCAGGATTAGTGCAGAAGTAAAGATGATATTAAAATAAGAAATTATTGAGCTTGTCAAACTTGTTACTACTGAAAGTGTTGGAAGTGCAGGCTTTAGTTCCCCTTAAATTAGTGTTAGAACTAGGAGTCTAATTAGCATTAAGAGTGTTTGCAAGTCAACAAAGTATGTTGGCCAACTGCTTATTAGTATTATCACTCCAGCAGAGTTTTGACTGTGAGTGAGTAGAAGAAGTAGATTTATTAGCTATTAGATTAGTAGTAGAAGCATCTTTCTAATTAGAATCATTATCTACAGAGATGATACTTGGGCTAGAGATAGGCAAAACTGTTAAGATAAGTTGAATAGTATGAGATGGAGACTTCAGAGATAATTGGCCTTTTTGATAAATATGTCTTAATTATTGTAAAGCATTTGGTAGTTAAGCAAGATTGTTGCTAAAATGCAAAATTGTGTTGAAAGGTGTCCCAAGCAGTGGGACCAGAGTTAACCCTGAATAAGTAGAAGAGTTATAATGGGAAAAAGCTATTTTGGACTTGAAGTACAAAAAAATTGTTTTATAGGCAGGACTGTGACAGAGGATTTAGCAGACAAAACTGCTTAGAAGTAACAGTAAGCTTGAGAGTCTGATAATACTATCAAACACAGTTTACACTAAGGATGAAAGTCTGTAGAGTTGACCTAGAGATGTATGAACTTGTGGAATAACCTTGGCTTCAGCTTATATACTACACCATCTGTCTGCTGCATAGTCACAACTTTAGATGGAAGGAAGAAGTCCAAGATAGGAGTAAGTACTGATTGGTATGTTGCTATTGAATACTAGAGATCAAGTTCAATAAGAATTATCTTTGTCAATTATCAGACTAGTAAATTATAGTATAACTACTAGTCTTATATACAAGTAAGAACTATAGGAGATGTTTGGGATTTTAGTAGTATAGCCCCTATTGCTCTGAGTAGAGGTTTTAGTGATAGAATACTGATAGAAGTATGACTTTGCTATGAAAAACCAAGTTGAATAGGAGTATTTCCATTATGGAAGACTGAATACTCAGATAGTTGCATCACCACTATGTAGACATGTTGCAAGAAAGATAGCCATTGTGAAAGACAAGCTTGTATAAGAGACATTAAGATGGCAGTATTACTATAGAAATGTATTTTCTGGATAGATGGACTTGGTGTATAACAAATAAGGAAGGTTATAGTAGTTGATTATTAATAAAGTAGACTATTTGGAAATATAACTACTCCTAAAAAAGAACAAAGCCTAGATAATCTTATTTTAGTTATAAGTAAACTGGTTTAGAGATAGTCATATAAAGAGAGTAAGTATTAAGAAAGATATAGCCTATTTGATAATTATCTACAAAGTTTATTGAAGAAGATATTTGAATAAGAGTAGCAGGATCTAGATATAAAAGCATTAGCAAAGAAAGAGGATTTAAATAGAGAAAAGAAATATACTTATAGATATGAGAATAAAGTTGGATACTAAAGTTTGCAAATTTTGAAACTAGCTTATACAATTAGCAAAGATGTTATTAATGTTAAGTTTCAAAGTATGCTGGTACTCAACTACTTTGTGTAGATAGTGCTGGAAAAGTCTTATATCATATACTAATTTTAACTCCAAAAATAGCCTATCTTTTACAGTAGTATTATTTATCTATATATCTATTTATAATCTGTTTTCTGTTTTTTTAGAATAGGTAAATTTTGTATATAACAGGTAGTATTATTCTTCTACATATAACTCATCTTCTATAATGATGTTATTTCCTTGTTCAAACCTCATAAGTACTTGGTCTTCTACAGTAGAGTTTACTTCTTTTCAGACTTAATCTTTTATAGCAGAGTTTTTTTATCCAAATTCTTGTTAATGTCTTATCATTGAAATATCTGCTCAAAACTGTACTATAAGATAACCAAGTTCTTCTTTATAATATTCTATATTTAAGAACTGGTAGATATACTAAGTGTTGTGGCAACCACTAGACACTCAAGGTCCAATGATCTCACTAACAAGTAAACCTCAAAGGAGAAGTATAATGTGGGAATTCACAAGAGAACTCGACAAGAAGCCTCTGCTTAATTAGTGTCCTATTTATACAAAACAGTCATGGTCTGTGTTACCAATAATTTAACCTGCTTTATAGTCCATGCTCTGTCCTCATGTTCGCCTCAAGATCGTCATGTTGTATATATGTACCCTGATGTCATCTTCTAGATCTGTTGTAGACTTAAAACCTTAGAGTTGGTTAAGAAAATAAACCTTGTATAGGATTGACACAAGAAGAACTCGATAAGGAGCTTCTACTCTATCTACCACTATATATACTACTTTGTCCTGGTCCATGCTACAACATTATATTACCGACTCTAAAGTCCATACCTCTACCTCATGTCCTATTACTCATCCACATGTGTTTTTCATAAGACCACTATGCTTCCTACATGTGCCCTGACGTCATACCCTCTACCCTACTCTATTGTCCTACGTCATCACTCTTTATCTCCGTCATATATGTGTACACCATATGTGCACCATGAGGAACTCTTGTCCCTTGATATCACTCCTAACCCTAACTCCTACTCTAGACTCTTCCCGATCCTTCTAGACCCTAAGTCCTTTCAGACTGTTCTAGACTCTATCACATGTCTTCTAGGTCACGTGCCTATCTCCTAACCCTATGTCCATTGTAGACTAATAATTATCTAAGGTCCTAACCCTAACTCTAGTCCAAAGTCTGTCCACACTCTTGTACTATAACAAGATCCTTCCACCACCTTCTAGGCCTATGACATTACATCATGTGATATGTCATGTGACTGCAGTGTCACATGTCTCTTCATTGTCTAAAAGAAAAGAAAAAGAAAAAGAAAACAAAATCCCTATAAAGTCAGAAAATAAAAGAAAAAGAAAATAAAAATTGTTCATGTCCACAGCGTTCCATAACACTAAGTATAGTATAAACTTTGATTTAATCTCATGAACTTTTACTCTCAAGTATGAATTATATCTGATATCTTAAGATTTTATTAGTATTGACTAGATATAAGGAAACCTAGCTTTTTAAACTCTTTAGATTGTTTACCCAAGCAGAGCTTTTTAATATCAAATTTTATAGGTTTTTTTATAAACTTCTTTATTTTACAATACTACTAAACTCTACTACAGAATCTATAGACTTTCTTGCTATCAGCTATTAAACTTTGTATTTGTATACTGTTTCTCTAAAAGACTTCTAAGATTGTTGCTAGTTATACTCTGTTAACATTAAGTACATCCTATCTTTCTGGATAATATTTTAAATACTTTTATCTAAGTTCCTAACTATCTACATACTATTATTTTAATAGTTAGCTCAGTATTGTTCTGCTAGATTACAATGAACAAAAGATATTTAGAATAGTAACCACCTTTAGAAAATCTCATTCTATTTTCTTAGGATTTTTAGAAGGTAGATTGTATTTGATGAGTAGGTTTTGTAATACTTAGATTTTTCTAAATATATAAACCCACAAATCTCTATAAACTTTTTTCAGTCACCTTAACACTAAGCTCACAAAATAGTTACTGAAGGTAGACATTGGTTAAAAAGTAAGAAGTAAAAAGAGAAGTTAAGATATGAGAGGAGGCAATCTAAGACTACTAGATCAATCAATAATTTAAGGTCCTGGGAAAGGAATTCTAATTTACTATTAGAGTAATTGGATAAAGTTTGTAAAGTATATAGAGTTTACAATTTCTAGAGAATTCTAAGTTTATTATTTTAACCTATATAATATATAACTCATTTTTAGAGAATCCTAAGAAAACAAAATGAAGTTTCTTGAAGATAACAGCTGCTCTAAATACTTTAGATGGTCCATATTAGTTAATAGAATATTAAGCAGAATACTACTAATCTAAACTCAAAATAACTATACTAGATAGTCAGAAACCTAAACAGAATGATCTTAAACATTAACTGGATTACAAAGAGCTTATTGAATAATAGTTAAAGAAATAAAATCATGATTGTCTTAAGAACAGTATTTAAAAAAGTTCTAGTAGTGGAATAAGAATATGAACTTGGTAAATCTCATAATATTAGTGGTAATGTTTGAAACTTACAAACAGAGAGGAAAAAAGGCTATGGATTCTGGTAGTGACTTAAGTTTTGACAAAGTAGTAAGTCTCTTTATAGAAAATAGAGCCAAATTAATTTATACTAAAGAAAAGTGTAATGATCAAAAAAAGAGATATTTACTTTTATAGATATTTTGGATAGAGTAGATGTTAGGTAAGTATCAACTGCTGTGATAAGAGTTAGATAGTTTGGATGTATTCAAATTAGTATACAAAAAGATATTAGTATATGATTAAATAGAAGAGTTTTGACTAAAAGCTAATTTTTGCAAGAGTGCCTTTGCCTTTGATATTTCCATAGCTTAAGTTTCTACTCTCAATTCCATCATAATATTTGTAGAGTTCAATGTAAAATTTTTAATCTCTATTTTCAAACTCTATTGCTCTTTAGAGTTCTTACAATCATTGTCTGATATCTTCATTGTTATTATATAAGTCTTTGCTTTTTCAGGTAGATATTCTAAATATTTTCATTAATGTTTTAACAATAGCCACTACCTTTAGAAAATCTTATTCTATTCTCTTTGATTTCTCTTAAAAGTAAGTTTTACTTAATGTATTGTTACTCAGATAATAAAAATTAGGTAAAGCATGAACTCCATATCTCTATCTTAGTCACTCTAACAAAAGAATTCTGAAAACTTTAAGTTATCTTGTCACTTGAGAATTTACCTTTTATTATCCAATAACACAATGAGTTTGTCCCATCTAGATTTGTAGATAGTAAAGACAAATTCCCAAGCTACTCTGTCAAAATGATTTAGTTGTGAAAACTTGTCAATATTTCTATCTTTCAGTTTTCACTGTTTAACGAAGATAGCTATCCTTTGAAGTGAGCACGCAATATTAGTACTGTCTCTGGCTAACAATTATGTGAAGTGGTCATCCTATAGGTTTGAATTGGCCAGAGCATCTGTGCTGTAGGAGATTGCTGCAGAGAATATAATGGGGTTCATTTCCGCATGGATTGTTACGTTTTCCTTCAGTGTTCCTAATGAGGGAGTCGAGCCTACGTGTGATTCCAAGAGGTTCCGTGTCACTAGGTCAGCAAGTGAGTTCTCAACTTCCATCTGGTTGGCCCAGGACTGGGCTTCCATTCTCTCTGCACAGTCAACCGAAGACTTGGAGAGGATTGACTCATTGGAGGCACTACGGCCAGATGCTATAGAGCTGCTCGCGAGACTGGTCGTCCTCTCATGCTTTCACTAGGGTTCATAGTGGAAGGAATTTGGCTGCTGTTAGGAACACTTGGGGAGTTTTCAGACATGAACGAGGATGTATTAATTTTTCCGTTAGGCGCTACCATGCA
>JAJOHK020000278.1:0-31850 GCA_022457215.2 Leucocoprinus gongylophorus | reverse complement strand
ATGCTTAGGCTCAGACCTGATGCTTAGGCTCAGTGCTGAGAGCATCAGCATCAGTTCTAGATCTTCCCTGGCTGATACTGATCAGGAATGATATAGAGTGTCTAGAAGTAAACACAAGAATATAACTGTCATTTTGTCAACTGTCATTATGCGCGTCATTAGTCATTACATATGTCTAAGCTCCCGATATGGAAACATGACATGTGACATGATGGCTCAATGGGGAAGAATGTTCGTAGAATGTTCGTCGAGTGATTCATGTATCAGTGACTTGAAATGATCGTTACTGTACATGCCAAGCTAAGTCTTGTATTGTTCAGTCGTAAGTACTCGACTCTGCGATATACATCGCCCATTGACTCAATGTGGATATGAGGATCCCTATTTTTAGGATTTTAGGTTTCAGGGTCGGACGCATCGGAGTTGGGTTGGAATATTGAAAAGTGTGCCGCTACGAAAGATCAAAGTCGCTTTCGTTCATTCCACTGACTTTGTACACACCTGCAGACATTCAAAAACTTGTGAATGCAGTTGCTGACCTACTTCGTTCCTTTTCCGTACTGGACGCGTAGCTTTCCTCCCATTGTGGGGGTTAGATGGTTCAATATTGCAGTGCTCACGATCACACCAGCCATTGCACTTTATGGATTCATGAAATTGTCTCTGAGGAAGGAGACTATGATTTTCTCAATGTTGTACTACATCTTCTCGATGCTGGGTGTGCATTTTCTCTCTTGGAATTTCCTGTTTGTGCTGAAAAAATTTATTGGTAGGTATAACTGCAGGTATGACTATCTTCGCGCACACATAGGTGCAGCTGGGTCATGGTCATGTGAACGTATCTTCAGGTTACCATAGACTATGGTCCCATCGCTCCTACACAGCTTCTGTCCCTCTTCGTCTCTTTCTTCTCTCCGGTGGATCGAGTGCTATTCAGGGGTCCTGCCTCTGGTGGGCCAAAGCCCACCGTTCACATCATCGCTACACCGATAGTGACTTAGATCCATATAACTCTACTCGCGGCTTGCTTTGGACTCACGTTGGTTGGATTTTGTTCAAGACAGAACTGAGAACTGGAGCTGCGAGTGTGGATATAAGTGATCTGAATAAAGACCCACTTGTCAGATGGCAACACACTTGGTATTTTTTGTTGGCTATGACCTGGGGTCTGTTTGTACCCATCTTAGTGTCTGGTTATGGTTGGGGGGATTGGAAAGGCGGTGTATGTTTTGTTGGAGCTGCTCGTTTGACTCTTGCGCATCATGTTGAGCGGATTTCTCCTAACCTACCAAATGTACTGTCTGACTACGCTATCTCAGAGCACCTTTTGCATTAACTCGATTGCTCACTATCTTGGTTCGACGCCATACGATGACCAACTCTCTCCGCGTGATCATCTCCTTTCCGCTCTTCTGACCATGGGTGAAGGCTACCATAATTTCCATCATCAATTTCCAATGGACTATCGCAATGCATATTTATGGTATCAATGGGACCCTACCAAATGGTTCATCATGACATGTAGCTTTTTCGGTATGGCAAAAAATCTCAGAGTATTCAGCTCGAACGAGATTGAAAAGGCGATGCTAACGATGGAACTAAAACGACTGAAAAAGACTCAGGAGGTATTGGAATGGCCTTTGAAAGCAGATGCGCTGCCTGTGTGGAGTTTGGATAAATGTAAGCACCGAAAATCACGATAGAGCCACTCGGCTTTGACATTCATTGCTCCCCCTATATTTAGTCCGAGAAGAATCAGGTGCGCGTAGCCTGGTGGTGATCTTGGGGTTCATACACGATACTTCATCCTTCCTCGCGAATCATCCTGGTGGAGAATATCTAATAAGTTTATACGCAGGGAAGGATGCAACGGAAGTCTTCTTTGGCGGGGTCTATAGGCACTCGAATGCCGCTCAGAACGTACGTGGCGAGCCTCTTTTCATATCCCCGAGCTATTATATCCTCGTTCCAAAACCATCCTCGTTGTATTTGTTGCTCTTCTGCCGAGATGCTTGCTCCTTGTAGCTGTGAAACCGACTCCTAATTTGTCTTTTGTCTGTGTGTTTGATATAGCTACTGGCGATGATGCGCGTCGGTATTCTAGGAACAAGCCTCGGGAGGATGCAAGATACTTGTTCTCCTTCGGAGAAGTTGTTCATCGCTGAAAGATGTACAGGGTGTTAGAATAGGTGATGCATTATGTTTTTTGCTGTCAGTCACCCCACAACCTATAGATATTCTTTTTTTTTAACGTCATTAATTTATTACACGGGGCTCAGTGGCAGTCTGTGCCTACAGAAGGAATTACTACAGGATCGAACCACAACCTTTATGTAGTTGCCTACTATAAGAGATTACTATGGAATCAAACCCATGATCTCAAGTAGATTAGAGATAGATGTAATACACATGGATGGGGAGTTCTTTCACTATACTATCTTACTCTCCTATAGATATTTATTCTTCCTATCCCTTTGATATAGATACTTATATAATCTAATTCTTAATTCTTAAATCAGATGAGAGTAGGTTACTGATTTGTACAATAAGGCTCAGTTTGTTATGACTTAGATCCCAAGGGTTAGGACAAAAGACCACTCTTATATTGAGTAACACAAGAGAACTCAATGGAGTTTCCAGTACAGACTACTCCACCTTATATACACACTTGGTTCCTGGTCCATGCTATGTTATATCTAGCCTACCCTAATATCCATGTATTATCCATAAGGCCAACATACTTTTGCCATGTTGTATAATGTTATCTGTTCCAGAACCTTCTATGATCTTCTCTGTATCACATGATCTTGTGACTGTGACATGATGTGACCATCCTGTGACAGTATCATTTTTTTTTAAATCAACAATTTATTACATGGGACATGAGGGCAGACCATGGTAGCTACTTCATAACTATGTACATTCAGAATGAAACAACATGGAAGAGAAAAGAAAGAGAAGAGAGAAAGGAAAAGAAAAAAAAAGTCAAGTGGAAAAATAAATAAACAAAAAGAAATTGAATCTATATAGTGATACTGAATGTAAAACTGATAGAGAGTGACTATTTAAAAGAAAAAGTACTCATGTTAAATTGAAGAAATAACATGAAATGGACGATGATACCCCTTCTTGGATTCCAATATTTGTTAAACCTTTTGCATTCATGTAGAATGTGTTATCTTGTTTCAATCAGATAAGTGCCACATGGGCATAAGAAATCTTCTTTAGGAAAGAATCTTAACTGGTATTCCTTTATCAGAGTATGATTAATGATAGTTCTAGAGGCTCAAGCACACAATGAGTTTGAATGTCTGAAGTGTTATAACCATAGACTGCCTTTGATGCTTGATGGCTCAATAGGATTTAGATCATCATCTAATAGGTCTAGGAAATTTCTTCCTTTAGAATCTGCTGCTTGAAAAAGCATTCTCCATTGTGAGAGAATCAAATTGCACTCATTTTTTCTACAAAAATCCTAAGATGATTTGCATGGAAACAAAGATGTGGGGACTATGTTTTTGGAGTTTTTGTCCACCAAATAGTGTAATGGCCACTTTTGTTTACTAGGGCAATCCCAGAATTCAATGCAATTGCAAGCATCCTTCAAAAAGAACTCTCTAAGTTCCTGAAATATTACAGCAGAATAAATTTGATATGAATACAATGAAGAGTCAAAGATTCTTCTGGCAGTATGTAGGGAGTCAGTAATAATGACTATATGATTGACGTTAGCATTGTCAATTGCTTGGTTTATACTACATTGGATAGTAAATAATCCAGCTTCAGTTGTTGTAATGTTGATTGCTCTGTGTATAGTTTTGACAATAGGTTTATTGAAAGGATGGATGTGAGAAATCAATGTGGTAACATGATTCTTGATACTAGCATCAGACACGACAATTGTTAAAGAGGGATTAGATGATGTCCTAAGCGCTATGTTATCCAATTTTTCAATATATTTTTTGACATTAGAAGAACGAGGATAGAAAGAAAAACAATCTGAAAATAAATCTATAAGACAGTTTCCTGGTTTAAATTCCTCATTGAAAAAGGAAAATGAAGGAAAAAATTCATTATGCTTGTTATCCACATTGATAAGTGGAGATTTCAAGCAAAGTCTTTGTTTAGGTGTAAGGTAGTTGATGGATGTGTTATAACAACTTTGTTCCTATAACCCACTAGAGCTGAGAATGTTATTGATGATATGATTGGATGGGAGAGATGATTCTCATAGTAGAAATCTTCCATAGAGTTTCTTTAGGTGAAGATGTATAGAGATGAATCCAGATATAGCTTCAATCTCTAATGTAGGAGACATTTGGAACATGCCTGATATTTAAAGTGCTATTCTTCATTGCATCTTCTGTAGTATGTTGAGATGATAATATGTTGGAGCTTTGTTGTAGTACCACAAAGGAAACCTGTATAGGACTATAGGTAAGGTGCAACATCTATAAAGTCTTCTTTTTTGAAGTAGATTGATATCTCTTGATGAATTACCTAGTAATTTCATGCACTTAACTGTAGAAATTGCCTTGTTGGCATAGAAATCTATATGACTTCTGAATGTGAGTTTTTGGTCAAAAATAAAACCTAGATATCTCCATGTATTTTTAGGGAGTAGAATAGGACCCTCCAAGGCAGATGAGTTGAGAGGAGGAGGATTGAATGCTCTGTGAGACCTAGAAAAGTGGAAGATGTTAGTTTTTCCATGTTCTACAACAAGACCACATTTTGTAAGTAAAGAAGATATTATATTGTAACTATAAAAAAGATTTGCATTAGAATGTGATATGGATTTATTTTGAGAAATGAATAATCCATCATCAACAAAAGAGATGATAAAAATGGGTATTTTTTAAGATTTTCAAGCAATTTTCAAAAGAATAAAACACAGAAGATAAATAGAGAGCAGAAAGAATTGGGAAAAAAGCAGATCTTTGACCAACACCAACATTTACATTAAATAAAGAAGGAATGAAATTGTTCCAAAGATATTTTGTTTTCCTTCCTACTAGGTAATTTTTGAAAAAAGTTAAGATTTTACAATCAAGTTCCACCTTGTCAAAGATGAGGGGGAGTAGCTGGTGATTAAGAGAGAGAAAGAATTGGGCAATGTTAAATGCAAGTGTGCTTGTGATGAGGTTTTTAACCCATCCTGATTGAATAATGTGGGTAAGAACAACCCTTGCATCCATGGTAGATCTCTGTTTGAGACCTTCAAGTTAACAAGGATGGATGAAATTATTGGAAATCATATGGAATTGAAGATGTTCTCCAATCATTTTCTCAAAGATTTTTCCTATTATGTTAAGAAGAACAATAGGGAAAAACGACTTGGGTGAGTTGTAAGATGTCTTGTTAGGTTTGGGAATAATAACTGTTATTGATGTCTTGAAATGAGATGGCCAGTACCCCAAATCTATATGGGCATTAGTAATATCAATGAATTTACTAATGCACTCTTTGATTTTGATGATTGTCTTGATATGACTTTATGTTAATTTATCAGGACTAGGAGCTGACAAATTGTTGCACTTTTCAATAGCATTGATAAGTTCTTCCTTGGAAAATGGGGCCTACTCTACAATGGCCTTGTCTAAAATTTCATCTAGAAAATGAATGACAACTTCCTGGGATTGAGTAGAATTGAAAGAACTATGAAGGGCATTCTATAAATCTTTTAGTTTGATACATAGATGTCCTTTGAATTGAATAGCTTTGACAGCTGGAAGTTTGTGTTTCTTGACCCAATTCATTAGTTTCCATGGGCCACACTTCTTGTTTGCAATTTCATCTATTTTGTTATTGAA
The DNA here is from genome assembly GCA_022457215.2 of Leucocoprinus gongylophorus. NCBI lineage: Eukaryota > Fungi > Basidiomycota > Agaricomycetes > Agaricales > Agaricaceae > Leucocoprinus > Leucocoprinus gongylophorus. Next base: position 26,037 of record JAJOHK020000278.1, on the reverse strand, counting down.
GAAAATTCATTTAGATTTTTTAACTGTTTTTTTGAAGTCTTTTCAATTTTATAGACTGCATGTCTGTTGATATTTATTTAGTGTTTTATGACAATTTTTGTTCCACCAAGCTTTAGAGTGTCTGGTTATGTTGACTGTCTTTGAGTGTTTGAACTATATCCTCAATTTTGATCAAGAGATTTTGAATGATTTCTTCTAAAGTTTCAGAATTTCAGATGGATGAAGTGTTCAAATTTTTGATACTTTGAATGAGATCCTCAAGGAATAGACTTTCTTCATCACTTTCTTTGATAAGAGATCACCTTTTGGTTGATATATGTTCATCACTAATGGATACATCAATAGTAATTGGGGCATGGTCAGACAAAAGCCTCCAATCTGGATGGATGCAATGATTATTAAATTCCAATGAGAATGGTCAAAAAAACATCAGATCTAAGATGAAATTTGAGTCTTGATCATTGTCAGAGAACCTAGTAAAAAGATTTTCAGTAGGTTTAGAAATTTCAAGTGAAAATGAATCTGCTATATCAAAAAGAGTATCACTATGACTAGAATGAAAAGGAAAATACAAATCCCATAGGCTGTCCCTAATGTTAAAATCACCTGTTATAATGATAACATTATGAATATTGACTTCAGTATCCTTAAGATACTTTAAGGCTAATTGAGATAAATCAGAATAAATGTTGATTAAAAAGAAAATAGAACTCTAATTGAAAAACGAGATACAGGAAATGTCTTTATGATTAAGAATGTCATTTTGCAAAGAAAAACAAAGAAGAGAAATACAAATGTTAACATATGTCAAAACTCTCAGTAAATCAGACTAGTTTGTTGGAAATCTGGCAAAAGTGAGCTAGTCAGAATAATGAGGAACTCTGACTAGTTTTTCTCCTTCATGACTAGTGGAGCTAGGGATAGATCAAATGATTGACCATAAAGGTTCTTGAATGAATATGATATCAAATAATATTTGGGTCTCTAGAATGGTATTGATAATGAGACTGTTTTTGTGAACATTTTGAGAAAAGAGTTTGAAAATGTTACAAATCATTGCAAAATCCCACTCACAGCTGAGTAAATTGACTTGGTCCTGTTTTCACAGATCTCGATAGTCTTTTTGTTATGCTATTCCTGGTTGAACCTATGTTTCCAGAACAGATATAGGTTAAAGTCTACCTAATGGTCACTTTGGCAATTTGAATACTTAAAAATGTGTGGGCATGGTTTGTCTTTTTTAGTTTTGAGGCATAGTGGATTGATCTTGTTATTTGCTTTGTAGCACTAACCAAATTGGTGGTGGTTTTCAAATTTATGCAGGCTGTTGTACTTAATGTATTTTGCTCCTTGAATTCTACACAATAGGGTAGCATGTTCCCATTTCCAGCAATTTTTACATTAAGGTACACTAGAGTTCATATTAGCTCCTCTAATGGTAGAAATATACCTTCTAACATTAAAGCATCAATTGATAAGACCTTTGGCCTTGCTCTTGCTTTGAACATCCCAAATGTTAATCCAAATGATAAATATATCTGACTTGGGAAAAACTTTGATAACTTGTGGTTTTGAAGTGAGAACAACATTATTAAATATTTGGTTTTGCTTGATAATATTCTCAGTGTTTTCTGAAGAAAGACATTCCTATGAGTTGTTGTGAGGGAAGTAGGGAATGCCTATTATTTTCAAATAGAGCTTAGATTGCAGGAGTCAAGAAGCTTCAATACTAGAGATATCAATGCAGTAAATATTTTTTACATAGTTCTCAATGATATGTAGATCAGATTGAGACACAACTTTGCATATAATCACTATAATGTCCAACAAGTCAGATCAAATGAAGTCTACCAAAACTTCAGATTTCATGTTTCTCAGTGACCTATTGATATTGGCTACATGAAGCTTTCTTGAAGGTCCTTTTGTTGTCATTTAGATATGTGGCTTTAGCTTAGGACTGCCTTTGATAATGTTTTGGATTTAGTCAATTTTCTTTGCACTCAGGGCTAGAAAAGTGTCTTTGATCTTGATAACCTCAGCTGTGCTAGTAGTTGGTTTAGAGGCATGTGCTTATGATTTTTGAGATGGTTTTGTAACTATTGCCAGTTTGATATTCTTGAAATATTTGGAGATTTGGTAAGAATGGGAGGAGAAATCTTTTCGATACTAGCTGGGACCACTATGATGTGTGATATCATGTTAATCTTTAATCATAAGTTTCAAAATAAAAAAAATAGAAATAAGAAAGGAATTGAAAATAATTAGAGTTCACTATTCTTAATTCTAATATTACCCTCTCTTTAAGGTTTCTTCTCTACAGAAACTGACTTTCACTTTTGCCAGTTCTTCTCCAACTTCATTAAATACTTATCTTTAAACCTTCTATTATCCCACCTATATAATATCTTTGCTATAAACTTTCCTGATAACTTTCCCCTTCTAATATCTTTTTCTTCTACTATATCCAACTATTCTTGTTGTCTTATTTCTGCATTCATTCTCCTCTCAAACTTGGCTACTACTTCTTTTGCATTATCTAAGTCTTCCTCTCTCTTCCATAAGTTGTGCTTTGTCATAAATCTCTTCTACCATATTAGATACTTCACCACTTTTCTTATTTTTCTTTTATTCAGAATTTTTTTATCTCCCATTCTTCAATTCACTCTACCTCTACTAGTTTTGTTTCTTCTATTTTTGTCCCCCACTTACCTTTTATACTGTACTATCTGACTAACATTCACTACTGGATAGATTCTTATCAAGGTAGACAGTTGTAATTGACTATTTTAGTGAATACTACTTCCTCAATAAAGTATAGACCAACATATTAATCCACCAGTTTTCTCACTGATCTTTCTTTGAATACCAGATTCTTTGTACTCAATATTACCCTGTCTTCTTTCTCTTACTCTTCTATTTCTTTTCTCTCTCTCTCTGTCTGTTACTTTATTTCTTTTTGCATCTTCCTCAAAGTTGCTCCTGCTTTCTTCTGAACCCTTTTTATTCTTTCTATGAACTCTATCACCTTCTTTACCTTTTCTTTCCCTCTAATATCTACTTCTATTCTTAACTTTCTGCTATAGTTTGTCATGAATAGATATATCTTTGTTGCTGAATGTACTCTGTTATTAACCACAAACTCTGCTGACACCAACTATTCTAGCCAATTCTTTTGTCTATGACCAACAAAGAACCTTAAGTATTGCTCTAGTTCCTAGTTCATTCTCTCTGTCTGATCATCTGTTTGAGGATAAAACAATGTTGAAAACTTCATCTCAATTCCTAATATTCTATTCAACTCCTTAGTCAGATTTGCTGCAAACTATGGTCCTCTATCTGACACCACACTCTCCAGCAACCTATGTAACTTCCATACATCATCCCTAAATAGTCTTGCTAATCTTTCCACCAATATTTCTTCTGTTGTTGCTATAAAATGTGTTATTTTGAACAACTTATTGCAAACTACCAGGATTGTATCCTTTTCAGCTACTAATAGTAAATTAGTAATAAATTTTACCATTAAGTGTGTACAGCTTCTCCAGTATCTTGCTTAGCTTTAGCTTTTCTACCAGTGCCTCTATCTTACTTTTCATCTACTGTGTAACGACCTTAAGCTAGAGCTCAGGTTGCAACTAAGGCAAAGGCTTGAGAGGAGTTAAGGGAATGTATAGCAAGTGGTAAAGTGTAAGGATACAAGAGTGTATCTACGCTATATATACAACTAAGACGATATAACATGATGAGTCCATGAGGATTAGTGCATGAGGAAACAACGAGGAGAAAATGAGGACTGGGTTAGGATGTCGCTTCTACTACATGAGGTGCTGACTGATATTACTACAGCGCAGCCGATCGTTGTCGTCATACCCTGTACCCATGTCCATGTTGACTCCAGGAGGCGTCGATCATAACAATACCCCCTTTTCAGGTTTCATGTCCCCATGAATTAGACCAAAACCTCCAGCTCTCCTACCACGTGCGTAGCCACTATCTTTTTGCTAGGGCCTATGATAACTTGATCCTTGTTGTCGATGGCAATGAAGTATGGTTCATGCGGTGGACCTCCTTGGAACATATGGATTTGATATCCATTTCTTGCCGTCTCCATGTTATATTTCTTTTCCAAGAATGCCATTGCCACTTCTTTCCAAAATGTAGGATTGTTTTCTCCTCTGGATCTGAGGGCTTGATAGTGTGGTGGTGGTCTGAATAGTCTGGTTTGTGATGGTGTCTGTACGAATTTCATGTGTTTGAATAAGTTCTCGACCTCGTCCGTTATAAAACTTGTTGTGGATGATGAGGTTGTCGTCGAAACTTCATATGGTCGGACTAGTATGACCTCTTCATTTTCTATTGTCCCTTTATCTTCTTTCTTTGCTTCTTCTTCCATATATAACTCCTGAATCTCCTTGATGTTCATATCCACATAGTCATTACCCCTTCCCTTGTAGCGGTCCAGTTCATTGGCTAACATTCTTTGTATTTGAAACGTTCGTTCATCCATGTCACTCTGAACAAGATACCGAAGATCTTCGGATATCTGAGTAATGTTGGTGATGTTCATGGTTCGATTGTTGATGCTCGCCGTTAAGACTGTGCCTTCTATTTCCGTTATTGTGGTATTCACCTCTTCCGCTAGTTTCTTGATATCCTTCATCATCCTCTGTATATCAATCATCGTTTCTATCCCCTTCAATGTCTTATGGTACAACCTTGACCAGTCTTCTCGTTCTCTCTTCATCACTTGTGCTTGGTCCATGTTATTGAGTTTTTGTGAAATGTATGGGTTTGGAGAAGTGGGTGCCGTAGCAAAGGTGTTGTTGTTGATGTTGTTAGTGGGGAAAGACATTTGTAAAGGTGCTTTAGAACTCGGGTGATTTCTTGGGCTTGTCGAAATGGGCTTTTTACCCCCCCCTCTTTATAGGTTTCGACTCAAATACCTCATCCAGTAGTCTTCAACTGCCTGTTTTGCATGTGGCAACCCTGTTTCTGCTATCCACTGATCGTGTTTGTCCCCATATCCTTTCCAGTGCACCAAGTATTGTGTTTCCCATCCTCGTTTCCTGTGCTTCCGTACTTCTTCTACTTCGTACTCTTCTTCCTCATTGATAATTGTTGGTGGTGGTGCTGGCTCCTTGTGTTGTCCTTTGAACTTTGGCTCCATACATTGTGTCAGAAGATCCTTGTTGAAGACATTATGAATCATCCAGCCTTCCGGAAGTTCCAGTTGAAATGCTCCTGAGCCAATGTCCTTTGTGATTCTAAAAGGTCCATATCTTTTATTGTCTAGCTTCTTTGAGGGTCGATTTGACTGGATATTTTTGTTCTCCAGCCACACATGGTCGCCAACTTTCAGGTCTTGAGGGTTCCTTCTCTTCTTATCGAACTGCTGTTTCATGTTCCTCTGAGCTTCTTTTATTGCTTGTGCTGCATGTTCCCAACTTTCTTGTATGTTCTTTGTGAATTCCTCTACTCGTGGTATCTCCATTTGAACCATAAGATTCTCTTTCCAAGAGTGTCTTCCAAAGTTTAGTTCAAATGGTGTCTTGCCCGTCGCCGCATGTTTTTTGTCGTTGTATGCAAATTCCGCCATAGCCAACCATTCTGTCCAATCGTCCTGTTTGTAGTTCACATGGTGTCATAAGAACATTCCAATTTCCTGGTTGATTCTTTCCATTTGTCCATCGGTTTGAGGATGATACACCGTAGATAGTTTTCTTTTTGTTCCCAGTAATCTAGTAAAGTCCTTCATGAATTTCGATGCAAACTGCGGTCCTCGATCACTGAGAATCATCCTGGGTACTCCATGAATTTTCCATATTTCATCCCTGTAGATCTTGGCAATTTCTTCCAATGAAATATTTGTCATCGTTGCTTTGAGCCTAATCATCTTCGTAAACCGATCCATGATTACCACTATAGCATCCATTCCATTTGATTTTAGTAGTGGTCCTATCATGTCAATACTGATGTCTTGCCATGGTCCCTCTGGAATTTCTAATGGATGTAGTTCCCCTGTCTTTCGTTGATGCTGGACTTTGTTTTGTTGACATTTCGTGCATCTTTGGACGTATTTCTTGACATCTTCTTTAAGTCCCAGCCACCAGTATGTTCTTTTGATTAACTCTTGCATCCTATGTTGTCCCGGATGTCCAACGTCTGCTGGATCATGATGTTCTCTCAGAATTTCTTCCTTGAGGTCCTTGTTGTTTGGGACGTATATCCTCCCTTCCATGTAAACCACATCGTCTTCTTCCCATGCTAATCCATCCTCTCTTTTCATTGCTTGAATGACTTCCCTTTTCCTGGTGTTGTTCTTCCTAATCTTCTTGATTATATCGTTTTCATCTCCCCTTTTCCTCCCATCGAATACTTGGATCTTGCTTGTAATCTTCCTTGACCACATTTCATCTTTCAAGAGTTGCACGTCTTTATTGTCTTCCCTGGTGTCCACTTGATCTTTCCTCGATAGAATATCCGCTTTTGTGTTGGTCTTCCCCGGAATATGTTGTAGAGTGAAATCATAGTCCTGTAGCTTTAAGTACCATCTTGCTTGTCGTCCATTTAACTTGTGAGGTTCTCAGAAGTACTTCAGATTTTCATGGTCCGTTCAAATTTCAAATGTTTCCACTGTGTCCAACAGATATTGTCTCCATTTAGCCAAGGCTTCCACAATTGCCAGTAGTTCCTTGTCATAAATTTCATAATTTCGTTCTGCTGGTTGCATTGTTCTTGACAAAAATGCAATGGGTTTCCATTTCCCTTCTTGCTCTTGGGAAAGTACTGCTCCAATAGCATGTCCTAACGCATCTGTTTCCATCCTGAATTTTCCTTCTCTCTTGGGCAAGGCCAGTACTGGTTGACTTGTGATCTTCTCCTTGAGTTCATCAAATACTTCTTGGTGTTCCTTTTCCCATTTCCATTCCTTTTTGCCCTTCAATTTGTTTAATGGTTTCGCGGTATGACTGAAGTTGTGAATGAACCGTCGGTAGAAATTGGCAAATCTGAGGAAACTTTCGACGTCCTTGATCTTCGTCGGTGTTTTCCATTCTTTTACTGCCTTTATTTTCTCCTGTTCCATTTTGACTTGTCCTTTCCCAACTACCACTCCTAGGATAGGGATTTTCTCTATGTTGAAGTCACATTTTGATCGTTTAAAGCACAAATTGTGCCTTTCGGCTATCTTCAGGAATCATATCGTTCGTTCTTCCAACTTTTCCTTTGTCCTTGCTGGAATAACAAAATCATCCATGTAATTGGCCAACACTTCTTTGTGAAGTAATTCTCAGAAAATGCTGTTCATCATTCTTTGGAATGTTCCCGATGAATTGCATAATCCAAAGTACATCACTTGGGGTTCGAATAGTCCTTTGTTCGTGAGGAAAGCCACTTTCCATTCATTGCCTTCTTTGATTCGTACGTTGTTATATCCCCAAATCAAATCCAACTTGTTGAAATATCTGGCTTCTTTGAGTTTGTCGATGACTTCTCCAATTAACGGTAGTAGTGTTTTATCCTTTATTGTGACTTGATTCAACTTTCTGTAGTCTTGAACCAATCGTAGTGAACTGTCCTTTTTTGGGATGTAAAAGCAGGGTGCTGCATATCGTGACTTGGATTCCACAATGAGTCCTACCTTGAGTTGTTCATCAAGCCATTGATTTAGGGCTTCCTCTTCTTTGATTGTCATTGCATAGGCCTTTGCATTTAATTCCCTTGGAGCTTCTTCCATTAGGTTGATTTCGTGATCCCATTCTCTACGTTCTGGTAGTTTTTCGAATTTCTTGTTGAACAAATAGGTGAAAGGTCGAATATACTCTGGTAGATCTTCTGGGTTTGTTTTGTCCTGTTCCTTGCCTATTTTGCTGTTGTCCTGTTCCGTTTTATCCGTTACCGTTTCCTTTGTCCGTCTGGAGTTGAACCGTATATCTTTGTGCATTATGGTACAGTTGCCTGGACATCTTGTAAACTTGATAGTGCCATTTTTCCAATTGACTTCTGGATTGTGTTTGACCAACCAGTCATGTCCTAAGAACATGTCGGTTCCATCGAGATCCATTACTGCTGCTTCCAGAGTTTCCTTGTGGCTGTTGATTTCAACTTCTAGAGGCGCCACCTTGGTTACTTCTCCGTTCTTTGTTCCATCTGCATTGAATACTTCAAAAGAGAAGTTGATCTTCTTGGTCTGAATTCTTTTGTCCTTGACCAATTGTTCGTCGATTTCTGTATGAGTGCATTCAGAATCTACTAGTGCCTTGACTTTTAGATTTTTTCTGTTCTTCGTTTTGACTTGTGCTTGCACGTTTAATTCCCTCTTTCCTTCGCTAGCTCTGCGATTCGGAATAATATATTTGTTTTGGGAATTTACATGGGAGATCTCTTGTACTGTGCCTACTCGAGATCTTCGCCAAAACCCTCTTCTTCTTTCTTGTTGTCTTCATTGTCCAATTCCTCCTGAACCTTCCTCTTCTTCATTATCTGCTTTCCTTTGCAGTCTTTGGCAATGTGCCCCTTTTTATCACATTTAAAGCACGTTCGTGTTTCTCGTTCTTTCTTTTCCGATTGGCATTCCTTTGCCATATGTCCATATTTGTTGCAGTTGAAGCACTTCGGCTTCCCATCTTTGAAGTTGTCATTGGACTTCCCAATGTCCATAGGTTGTTCTCTACCACCATAGGTGATTCCTGTACTTGTCTTGTAATCGTGTCTTCCTTTTGTGGATTCATATCCTTGTCCCACTGATGTAATTGCCACCTTCCACTCCTTGAGTGTTTCTGGCATCGCTATGGGTGGATAACCCAGTATCATCTTGATGATGTCTTGTCGTACGTTCTTCTTCAATAAAAAGATGGTGTGAAGCTCATCTGTGTCTGCTTTCATGGCCAGTGCTTCGAACTCTATCATGAAGTCTGCTGTGTTTCGTTTCCCTTGTTTGAACGTCTCGATCTTCCATTCTGCATCCACTGCTTTGGACTTGTCGCTGAATGTTGTCTTGATTTCTTTCACAAAGTCATCCCAATCCTGGATATCATTGTCTTCGTCAAACTCATTGAGTTTCTTCTGTGCGTATATTTTCACTACACCTCCTCTGAGGCGAGCTAAGATCACAGTGATCTTATTGTCCATTCCGTTAACTCTGTTGCTTTTGAGGAATAGTCTAATTCCCCTCCACCAGTCTTCAAATTTCGTTCGGTCTCCATCAAACTACTCTGGGTCTGGTACCATGTTCTTCGGCCATCCTGCCTGGACGTTCTCGCTGGCTACTGCAGCTCCTGGTGCTGGTGTTCCTGACATCTCTGTGTCTGTTGGTTCGTACTCGCTTGTTGAGGCTCCTTCGTTGATCTGTAGAGATCCCAACCGTTCTGATAATGCCTCTATATCGTCTGTTCTTCTAGAACTTGTCTTGTCTTTCCCGTAGTTTGTACTACATGTGTTTCGTTCCTTGACAGATAACGCTGTCTTGTTTCGTCTGTAGGTATGTCCTACTGCACCTCTCTTGCAAGGTGAGCTCGTCGACGCTTTACCAAATGTAACGACCTTAAGCTAGAGCTCAGGTTGCAACTAAGGCAAAGGCTTGAGAGGAGTTAAGGGAATGTATAGCAAGTGGTAAAGTATAAGGATACAAGAGTGTATCTACGCTATATATACAACTAAGATGATATAACACGATGAGTCCATGAGGATTAGTGCATGAGGAAACAACGAGGAGAAAATGAGGACTGGGTTAGGATGTCGCTTCTACTACATGAGGTGCTGACTGATATTACTACAGCGCAGCCGATCGTTGTCGTCATACCCTGTACCCATGTCCATGTTGACTCCAGGAGGCATCGATCATAACACACTGACATATATCATCCCACATTTCTTATTACCCCAGCCACCAATAATTTCTTGTCACCAACTCCATTGTCTTCCATCTTTCTCCATGTCCTGCTACTAGTACATTATAGTGCAACTAGATTATTTCTGCCCTTAACTCCTTGTCCTTTGGTATATATATTTTTCCTTCTTTTAGTAGTAAATCTCCTTCTATCTGCTACTTTTCTTTCCTTAACACTTTTACTCCTACTTTCTCTATCTCTTCTACTACTCTAACTATTCTTTGTTCTTACTCTTAGCTGATTTTATTTTTTCTAATATATCTACTTTGAATCCTTCTATTACTACTTTATCTAAACTATAAATCTATTATTCCTTAACTAAGGTCTGATTCTCATTATCTTTTTCTACACCTATTTTCCACTCCAGTCTCCTACTTAGTCTATCTACCTCTTCTATTTTTGTCCCTAGTACATATTTTAAGATGAAGTCAAATCTTGATAAATAAAGTGTCCAGTAGGCTTGTTTTTTGTTCAGCTTTTGTGCTTTTATGAAATATTCTAAGCTCTTGTGGTCTGTTCAGATCTTAAACTTGAACTTGGCACCTTCTAACAAGTACCTCCAGTTTTCCAACCTTCTTATTACTACTAACATCTCCTTATTGTAAATCTCATAGTTTTTTTCTGTTTCATTTAGAAATTTTGAAAGAAACATCACCAGTCTCCATCTTCTATCCTTACACTCCATAGATAACATTCATACTGTAGTATAGTCTGACACATTCACTTCTATCCTCATTTTTTTATCTAAATATGGTGCTGCTAGTACTGATTCTTTTATAAACCTTTTTTTCAACTTCTAAAATACCTTCTTCTGTCTTTTCATCCATTTCCACTTCTGATTCTTCTTTACCATATTATGTAAAGGTCTGGCTATTGCTGTGAAGTTCTTCATAAACTACTGATAATAGTTGGGCTAGTCTTAAGAATTTATGTATGTCCTTAACTCTTTTCAGAGTTGGCCAATCCAATACTCCCTTTACTTTTTCCTGCTCTATTTTAATACTCTCTGGTCCTATTATTACTTCTAAGAATTCTACTTTCCTAACCTTCCACTTATACTTTTCTAGTTTGATATATAGGTTGTTTTCAGCTAATTTTCTTACTACTTCCTTTACTACTTCATTATACCCCTCCTTTTCTTCCATCTTCACAATTATGTCATCAATGAAGCTCACTACTTCTCCAGTATTAATCAAGTCTCATAGAATCTCATTTATCATCATTTGGAATGTTACCAGAGAATTGGTTAGTCCAAATAATATAACCATTGGTTCAAATAACTCTTCCAGAGTTGTAAATGCTGCCTTCCACTTATATCTCTCCTTTATCTGTATATTATTATATCCTTATCTTAGATCTAGCTTAATAAATATCTTTTTTGTACCTATATATCCTATAATGTCTGAGATAAGAAGTAAAGGATAATTTTTTTTAATGGTTCACTTGTTTAAATAATTATAGTCCTGGACTATGTGCTTCTTTTTATCTTTATTTTCTACAAAAAACACTGGTACCATTTAAAATGACTTTGAGAGTCTGATATATCCTTTTCCCAATTATTCTTGGATGAATTTATGTACTTCTTCCTGTTCTTCTCTTGACAATGGATATACCTTCTCTTTCCTCAGTACAAATCCTTACTTTGTTTCTATTACATGATTCCACACTTTCTTTACTGGTATTCTCTCACTCTGTTTCTTTTTAAAAATATAATTCACTTGTGAAATTGTTCTGGCACTAGTTTCTTTGCTTCTTCTCCCAACTTTTCTTCTCCCAACTTTATTGCTTTCTCTTCTTTAACCTAGATCTCCCATTCCTCTGTCACCTTTTTTACTTCCATTGTTCTTTTCCTTTTTGGTTTTTTCTTTTCTTTTTTCTTCTACTCTTTTTCTTCTTCTCTTTCTCTTTTTGGCTCTCCTACTCTGGCTTCTCCTGCTTTGGCCTCCACTGTTTTCTACACTTCTCTGAATATCTCATTAATTTTACCTCTCCTGTTCTCTAGTCAATCCCAGATTATGGCATGCAAGCTATGGCATCCACAAAATCACACTCCATTTCTGACCTCTGATCACATTAATCTCTATTCTTTTTCTATGCTCTTGATAATAAATATTTACCTCCACTATATGTTCAATAGATTCTTCTTTGTTAAAAGACCTATTTACATTTCTTATATATATAAGTTCTTCTATTCTTTTTAACTTAAACCTCTGCTTCTTGGTAAATTTTAAACTTATAACTAATTCTGTTGCTCTACTATTCAATAATGTCTCCACTGTTACCTCTTCTTGTGTATTAATTCTCTCTAATTCTATCTTCATAGTAACCTTTCTCAATATATTCCCATTGTCTAAATTGTAATATCCACTACTTTACTGTGCATTACAAATCTATTACTGTTAGAATCTAATCAAGGACCATTAGATTCTCCTCCCCATTTAACTTGTTCATTGTATTCTGATTGTCCTCATATTTATTCTTCTTTCTTGCCCTACAATTTCCCATCTTCTACAATTTTGTACAAGATGGCCAAATCCTCTATAGCTATAACAGTTTCTTCTTCTGTCTATATCCATTGCATAGGAGTCTCTTCTCATTTCTCCTACTGATGGTTCTGGACTACCATTATATTTATTCTTTCTATTCCTTCCATTGAGGTGGGTTCTACTGGTATCTGAGGCATCTCCTGTTTTCTAGACCATATCTAGGATAGAGGCATTCTTAGTTGGAATCTCTCTTGATTATTTCCCATTTCTCCTAACTTCTGTTCTTGATTCCCATTCTCTTTTTTATCTCTCAACCTTTTCTTCTCTTTCTTACTCTCTCTTCAGTGTCTGTTTAGGTTAGTGGCATATTCATACTACTGTTCTATGCTAGATAGGAATAGAAAGGCCTCTATTAACTTTTTCCTAATTGTTTCATTCACCTTTCTTTTGAATTTCTTCACTAATACCCTTCCTTTATATCTACTGTTTCTAGCTGCTCTTTGAAATTCCTGTACAAATTCTTTTATTGTCCTCTCTTCCTATTCTATTCTCCTGAGCTCTGCTACTTTAACTGACTCTTTGTCTTCTTCTTCAAATTCTTTTCTCAATCCCAATAAAAATTCCTCTGCTGACTTGAATTCTACTTCTTTTGTTTCCAAATCTTTTAGCAAATTTTCCTTCCATACATCTACCAATTCTCTCTCTCTATATAATAGTATCCATTATATTTGTTCTTCAACTGCTACTTTTCTCTGCTTCTCCACTGAATACTAGTAGCTTGGCCACTTTTATATTAAATACTGTATTGGGTCCTTCTGTTGCTAGCAGAACCTAAATTTGTGCCTATATTACTGTAAACTGCTTCTGCTATTGTTTAATAATTTGGTAAAGGTTATGTTGACTCATGATAATGTTGCTGTTGTTGTATAGGGGAGTTGATGGGTAATGGTAATGAAAATTGTGGTGGTAGTATTAGTAGTGAAGATGTATAGAGTAGCAATAAAGTAACAATGAAGAGAACCAGTGCTAGTCTTACTCTTAGATTTATATTCTGAACTTAAAGCAGTTCCAGTAAGGACTAGTAGGCTCTCTTCTTGTTCTATCTCACACTTTCTACTAACTACTACCTTAAGAAATGATAAATAATTTTGGTCTAAGAGGACCATTCTACTTTAAATAAGGCTTTAAAGACACTTGTTGTTTTTCTACATATACTAGTTACAAAGGGACTAATAGCATAGAGCTGATATAAGAAAAATATATCCACAAAAGATGATATGTTTGAAATACACTAGTGAGCTTTGGCACAAGCAAATAGTTAAACACTCTCTATTTAACTAGTATATCTCTTATATTACAATCTCAAGATCTTAGAGTGGATCAAGAAAAGAAACCTTATATATAGAATTTACACAAGAGAACTTGATAGAGAACTTGGTATAGGATTATCTACCTTATATACTAAAAGCCTATGGTTTATGTCCTACTACTTTAGCCTACCCTAAATGACTATGTATTTTTCTTAAGATCAATATGTGTTAAATATGCTATATAATATCATCCTTCCAGAATCTTCTACATTCTTTTATTATAATATATGATCATATGACTATGACTGATACATGACAGCATGATAGTAACATTATGTATAACTCTAATCCTAAGTTCTGAAATAGAAAATAAAAGAAAATAAAAATGAGAAAGAGAAAATAAAAATAAGTAAAGTCTATTTATTACAACTCAAAGACCTTAGGGTTAGTCAATAAGAAGAACCTTATATAGGGTTTACATAAGAGAACTCAATAGAGAACTCTGTACAAGACTATTTATCTTATATATGAATATCTAATGGTTTGTGTAAGCTATTTCTAGCCTACTCTAAATGACTATATATACACCTTAAGGTCAACATGTGTTTTACATGTTGTATAATATCATTCTTCCAGAATATTCTTTATCCTTCTATATGTCTTATAACTGGTAACTATCACTGTCACTGTATCATCTGATGTGACTAATATGTGATTGAGTGATATTGTTACCAACTATAACTTTAAGTTCTAAAAATAGAAAAAAATAAATTGAAAAGAAAATAAAATGAGAAAGAAAATGAGAAAAAACTAAGTCCACTTCTTGTAATCTTGACACTATTGTTTTCAGCTTTGATATCTTGAGCTTAGGATTTGGCTATATCTTCTTAACTAGAGGGCTATACTATTCCTTCATCAAGGATAATGAAAGAGTAAGAGATTTAGAAAGAGCTTTATATTGAGTAGTTTTTGAAAAGAAATTAAGTTTTAATGTTATAAACTCAATGTTATGAGACACTTTGGACACTAACAATTTTTATTTTATTTTATTTTATTTCTTTTATTTTTCTAATTTTATATTGATTTTGTTTTTCTTTTCTTTTTCTTTTTCTTTTAGATGATGAAGAGGCATGTAACACTGCAGTTACATGACAGGTCACATGATATAACATTATAGGCCTAGAACATAATGGAAGAATCTGGAAGATGACATCAGGGCACATGTATACAATATGGTGGTCTTGAGTAGGAAATGAGGTAGATATGAGGTTGTAGTATGGACTATGTGTACTTTGTATATATAGGACTCTAATTTAGCAGAGACTCCTTGTCAAGTTCTCTTGTGAACTTCCCACTAGATATCTGACTTTAAGAGATTTACTGTTTGTGCTACTATTGGTCTTTGTGACTAGTGGTTGCCACAATAGTAGAACTTGACCAATCTTCAAGGACTTTGCATTTCACAAACTCCTTTCACTTACTCTTTTACCATCCTCAACTATGAGCAGTGTGCTCAACATCAAGAAAACTTAGCTGGACCCTAAATGTTAAGAAAGATACCAACTAGGAGGGCAAATCCTAGTTGTTTTGGTACATCACTGTTCACTGGTGTATTAAGACATATTACTTTGTGTGGACGTGGTAGCTAGTTATATTCAGGTAGAAGACTTGTGCTGCAGGATCCCTTTGTGACCTGTCCATGCAGAGTAGCAGTGTAGTCTATTAAGAAGTACCTAGATAAGAGATTCCCTGCTTAGGGATAATAGTGTAACAGTTTGATCAGGACAGTAGTCAGTAAGGCAGTAGATAGGTAGTCAGTAGATAGTATAGGTGGGATAAGAAGAGTGCCCACTATTATCTACAGAGGATTTGCTGCTGTTTAGATTGACAGCAAGAAAATAAAGAAAGAGTCTAGATCACTGGAAACAAGGCCACAGTGGTAGTATACCATTGTCAAATGTAAAATGCAACAAGAGAATAAATTTTAGAAGATATTTTTGAAGGAAGATAACAATATCCAGCATGGAAGATTGGAGCAGGAAGAATATGGAAGAAGAATTGAGAGGATTGAGTGATGAAGAAAAGGTAGAAAAAATGGGGTTGATAAATATAATTATGAAAAACAATATAGAATTATTAGAGATGGAAAGGGAGAGATAAGAAGAAGAGAAGAGAAAAAAGCAAGAGAGCAGGAGGAGACAGATAGATAGATGGAAGAATGTAGGAAAAGAAATGAGAAGGAGAGAGAGGAAAGAGAAGAGAAGAAGAGGGTAGATGAAGAATGGAGAAGGATAGAAAATATGAGAAGAAGGGAGGAAAAGAGAGCTGAGAAAGAGTGGAGATATTAGGAGATGAGAAAAAGAAAGAGGGAAGAGAACAAACAGAAAGCAAAAAAGGAAAGGAAATGTTTTGGGTGCAGAGGATTTGGTCATATGGCTAGTAATTGCAGGAATGAAGGAAAAGGGGAACCAGTACTGGTGTCCTCAAATAGATTTGAAGTATTAAAGATCAGAGTGATGCAGAGAGGGGAAGGAAGTAGCAAAGAAGTAGGAAAAGACAGAAAGGAAATATTGAGGGAAGAAAAGGTGAAGAGGAGGGCAGATGTAACAAAAGTAGAGAAGAAAGAAAAGAAGGAGAAAATGTTGAGAGAAGTAGTAGTAAAAATTGGGTTGAAACAGGAAGAAGATGAAGAGGGAGTAGTAACTGAAGCATTGTTGGATAGTGGTGCAACAGGATTGGTAATAAGTGAGGAGTTTGCAAGAAGGCACAAGTTTAAGAGGATGAAGTTAGAAAGACCAGTGTATGTAAGGAATGTTGATAGCATGCTGAATTATGTGGGGCCTATAGTAGATATAGTGGAAGTGGAAATATTCTTCAAAGGGCATAAGGAGAGAACATTGATAGATGTGATTGGAGGTCAGAAGTGGAGTGTAATATTAGGTATGCCTTGGCTAGGACGCTATAACCTAGAAATAGATTGGAAGACAGGGGAGGTAAAAATGACGAGATGTCCAGAAGAATGTGGAAAGAAGTGGAGGGTAAGAAAGCAGACAAAACCAGGATGAAAGAAGCAGGAAGAAAAGAAAGAAAAGAAAGAAAGAAGGAAACTGATGATAAAGGAGGTAAGAATGATAGAAAGAATAATAGAAGAAAAAGAGAAAGATGAAGAAGACTTAATTAAGTTGAGGACAATAGATAAAATGGTTCCAAGATGGTTCCATAGGTATTTGAAGGTGTTTGAAAAGAAAGATTCAGAGAGAATGCCAATGAGTAAGGTGTGGGATTATGCAATAGATCTCAGAGAAGGATTTGTACCAAAAAAGGGGAAGATATATCTATTATCAAGAGTAGAAAGAGAGGAGGTACAGGAGTTTGTGAAGGACCAGTTGAGGAAGGGGTATATTAGGCCATCGAAATCACCATAGACATCACCAGTGTTCTTTATGTCAAAGAAAGATGGGAAGAAAAGGATGGTGCAAGATTATCGATATCTAAACAGTTGGACAATCAAGAATAACTATCCATTGCCACTAATTTCAGATTTAATAGATAGTATAGGAAAGAAGAAGGTGTTTACGAAGATGGATTTACAATGGGGTTACAACAATATAAGGATCAAGGAAGGAAATGAGTGGAAAGCAGCATTCTCAACACTTAAAGGGTCATTTGAACCTACAGTAATGTTCTTTGGGTTGACAAACCCACTGGCAACATTCCAGGCAATGATGAATGATTTGCTGAGAGACTTAATAGTAGAAGAAAAAGTAGCAGTGTTTATTGACGATGTGATAATAGTAACAGAGACAAAGGAAGGACACAATGAGATAGTAGAAGAAGTATTGAGAAGGCTAGAAGAAAATGATTTGTTTGTAAAACCAGAGAAGTGTGTATAGAAGGTTAGAGAAGTGGGATTTTTGGGAGTGATAATAGGGGAAGACAGAGTGAGAATAGAGAAGAAAAAAGTGTAGGGAGTAATAGAGTGGCCAGTACCAAAGAGTGTGAAGGATGTACAGAAGTTTTTGGGGTTGGCAAACTATTACAGATGGTTTGTCAAAGATTTTGCAAAGATAGCGAGGCTATTATATGAGATGATGAGGAAGGAAAATAAGTAGAGCTGGGGAGAGAGACAGCAGAAGGCATTTGAGGAATTAAAGAAGAGGTTTACAACAGAGCTAGTCTTGGTAACTCCAGACTTGGATAGAGAGATGAGAGTAGAAGCAGATACATTAGACTTTGTGATGGGTGGAGTGTTGTCAATGAAGTGTGAAGATGAGAGATGGAGGCCAGTAGCTTATATTTCTAAATTGTTGAATGAGGCTGAAAGGAATTATGAAATTTATGACAAGAAAATGTTGGCAATAATTTGGTGTTTAGAAGTATAGAGGCATTTCTTAGAAGGAGCTAAGGATCGGTTTGAAATATGAATGGATCATAAAAACTTGAAATACTTCATAAAGGCTCAGAAGTTAAATTGAAGACAGACAAGATGGTCATTATATTTGTCAAGATTTGATTTTGCTTTGAAGCATGCAGCTGGCAAGAGTATGGGAAGAACAGACAGTTTGAGTAGAAGAGTAAATTGAGTAGAGGGAGTAGAGAAAGACAACAAGAATCAAGTAATGTTGAAAGAGGAATGGTTAGAGATTAGAACAATAGAGCAGTTAATAGAGAGACTGGAGGAGGAAATAGTAAAAAAGATAAAGGAGGCAAGAAACAAGGATGAGGAAGTAATAAAAGTGGTAGAAGAAATGAAGAAAGCAGGAGTTAAGATGTTGAGAGATAAAGAGTGACAGATAGAGGAAGAGCTAGTATTGAAAGAAAGAAGAGTGTATATTTCAAAGGATGAGAAATTAAGAGTGGAGATTATTTGGCTATACCATGATACGCTGATAGCAGGATATAAAGAATAGTAGAAGACAAGAGAACTGGTCACTAAAAATTATTGGTGGCCAGGGGTGACAAAAGAAGTAAAGCGATATGTAGAAGGGTATGATCAGTGCCAGAGGATGAAGAATAGAGCAGAGATGCCAGCAGGAAAATTGAGGTCTAATCAGGTACCAGAAAGACTGTGAAAACATATATCAGTAGACTTTATTACAAAGTTACCAATGTCTAAGGGTCATAACTCAATCTTAGTAGTATATGATAGGTTCTCAAAAATATCCCACTTTGTGGTGACAACAGGAAAAACAATGGCAGAAGGATTAGCAAAACTGTTTAGAAATTATGTGTGGAAGTTGCATGAGTTTTCAGAGAGTGTGATATTAGACAGAGGACTGCAGTTTGCAGCAGGATTGATGAAGGAGTTGAATAAAATGTTGGGAATAGAAATAAAGCTATCTATGGCTTATCATCCAGAAACAGATAGACAAATAGAGAGGACAAACCAAGAGCTAGAACAGTACTTAAGAATGTACATCAATCATAGGCAGAACAATTAGGCAGAATGGTTGGCAACAGCAGAGTTTGCATTCAATAATAAGATATATATGGCCACAAAGTCATCACCATTTCAAGTCAACTATGGGAGAGAACCAAGAATAGGCTTTGATATTAGAAAAAAGGAGAAGAATGAGAAAGCAGAAGAGTTTGTGAGAGAAATGAAAGAGAGACATGAGGAAGCAAGAGCAGCATTAGTAAAATCACAAGAGGAGATGAAAATACAAGCAGATAGAAGTAAGAAAGAGGCGGAGGAGTATAGGGTAAGTAACAAGGTACTAATTAGTACAAAAGATTTCTTGATAGAGTTGATGAAAAGGGTGACAAAGAAGTTGATGGAGAAGTTCATTGGGCCATATGTGGTCAGAAAAAATATGTCAGAAAATACAGTAGAGTTGGAATTACCAGCATTGTTAAAAATACATCTGGTAGTTAATATGAGAAGAATAGCGAAGTATAGGGAACAGGTAGAGGGACAAAAGAAAATTCCACTACCTCCTGTTGAAGTAGACAGTGAGAAGGAATATAAAGTAGAGAAGATTTTGGATAGACAAGAGAGGAGAGGTAAGACAAAGTATTTGGTGAAATAGAAAGGATATACAGCAGAAGAGAATACATGAGAGGGATTAGAAAATCTGAAAAATGCAATGGAAAAGGTAGAAGAATTCAAGAAGGGAAGATTTGAGGAAGAAATATGAAAAATAATCCTGAAGAAAGGAAAAAAGATAAAGTTAAACCCAGAAGCAGAAGAGTTCAAGAGAGGGGAATTGCTAGAGAGATATATGGCAAAGTTGTTATATGGATGGGATGATGAAAAATTTGATGAAGAATATCTGAAAAAATTGGAGAAGAATTGGAATAGGTAGAAGAACAATAGGAAGAAGGGAGAAAAGGAATATATGAAGAAGTTAGAAGAGAGTTTAGAATAGAATGAGAGGGATAAGCAGATGAGTAAGAGAATTTGGAGGAACAAGAAAGAAGTTCCTCTGGAAGTGGAACCCTAAGAGGGGGGTACTATTATGAGATGCTTTGAACATTAACAATTTTTATTTTATTTTATTTTATTTCTTTTATTTTTCTGATTTTATATTAATTTGAATTTTTTTTTTTTTTGGATGATGAAGAGGTACATGACCCTGCAGTCACATGACATATCACATGATGTGACATTATAGGCCTAGAACATAATGGAAGAATCTGGAAAATGACATCAGAGCACATGTATACAACATAGTAGCCTTGAGTAGGAAATGAGATGGACATAAGGTTGTAGTATAAACTATGTGTACTTTATATATATAGGACTCTAATTTAGCAGAGACTCCTTGTCAAGTTCTCTTGTGAACTTCCCACTAGATATCTGACTTTAAGAGATTTACTGTTTGTGCTACTATTGGTCTTTGTGACTAGTGATTGCCACAATATGTTGTAGCAATCACTCGTCACTCAAGGACAAATGATCTCACAACAAGCAAAGCTCTCCAATGGGCTATCAAGTAACAAGTGGGGGAATTATAAGAGAACTCAACAAGGAGCCCTTGCTGCATTGCTCCTCTATATATACTACTTACAGGTGGTCCATGCTACAACAATGTGTTTACCTCATGTCCATCCACCATGCGTCTACCTTAAGGCCACAATGCTTCCTACATGTGCCCTAACGTCATACCTTTAATCTCCGTTATACATGTGCACACCATGTGTACACCATGAGGAACCTATGTCCCTTAACGTCATCTCCTAACCCTAACTCCATCTCTAGACTCTTTCCGATCCTTCTAGACCGCTCTAGACTCTATCACATGACTTCCAGGTCATGTGCCTATCTCCTAACCCTTTGTCCATTGTAGACTAATAATTACTGCTGTCCTAACCCTAACCCTACCTAAAGTCTGTTCACACTCTTGTCTTATAACACAATACTCAAGACTTTTAGAGTAAGTTAAGAGAAAGAATCTTGTATTAGAATTGATATAAGAGAACTTGATAGGGTTTCTAGTACAAAATAATCTGTCTTATATACTACAGGTCATAGTTTGTATATATACTTCTCTATTCTATCCTAAAGTATATATGTTTGCCATAAGATTACTATACTATTGCTATATTGTATGATGTTACTTATTTTTAGATTCTTCTATGTTTTTTATTATGTGACATAATTATGTGACTGTGACTGTGATGTGTGATGTCATACTAACCCCTAATTTTAAGTTCCAAAATAAAAAGAAAAAAATAGAAAATAGAAATGAGAAAGAATTGAAAATAATTAGAGCTCACTATTCTCAATTCTAATAGAAAAGATATTAGACATAGCAGTTTAAGAGCAGTTTAAGTATGGACATATGGAACACTGGGTGGACAGTATTTATTAATTTCAGAAGATAGTTCATAAACAAGTAAGTGCTAGCTTAGTTAATAATTTCAAAGGATCTTAGATACTTTTCTAACAGCTTTTTTTAGAATTATATAGTATGGAAAAACTGAGCTTTAATAAATACCTATTTCTATTCAGAAGTTTAGAGCTGGGATCTTGTACACATTAGTCAACTATTAGTACTATTGTTATGCAGTAGATATCTTTATTTTAAGGATACTTTAAAGATTATTGAGGTCTATAGCAAATTTATAAGTGTAAAATAAAGTAATATTATGCTCTGGATATATATTAATATTCAGGTAGTAGTTCTTATTTGTAAAAAATGGTAAGATACTAGTAGTAGTACTTAGTGCATTGTTATATGTGAATTTTGCAAGTAAAAGGAGGTTTGACTAATTATCCTATTAGTTGTAATAAATACAAAGGTACTATTCTAGTGTCTAGTTAGTACATTTCATCTAGCTATCTTTCTTAGAGTAGTATCCAGAGATAAAATAAAGTTATATAGTAAGAGTGGTTTCTAAGAATTAGAAGAAGTTTGAGATGAACTTAGATTTGTGATTAAAATTGATAAGAAACAAAACACTATATTTAGAGAAGATTTGGATTACAAATAGTTTAGCTAGATTATACAAAGTAATGGTACCTACTATTAGGATGAATATAGCCTATTTGGAAAGTTAGTTAATAATAATTAGAATTGTATCAAAGCTAAATAAAAAAAGGAGTTTTTCAATGAAGTCTATGAAGATTAAGTTCTATAAGCAACCAGGAATTGAAAGTTACTTGAGAGATTTATGTAGCTTATAGTATTATGATTTGGATTTCATACAAATAATACAAGACTTATAAAAACTTTTAATATTCATATATATAAAAAACTAGATATATCTAAAACAGATGAGTTCTAATATCTTATTTTGTTATAGTATACTTGAACTCTGGGATTTTATTTTTATTTTTATTTTTATTTTATTTATTTTTTCTTTTCTTAAATAATAAAGAGATATATAATACATTACATAACATTATATCATAAGCTTAGAGTATAGGAGAAGAGGCTAGAAAGATAACATTAAGATACATGTTTATAGCATGTTTACCTCATGGCTAATATATGGATATTAAAGTAGGATTATTTATTGTTAGTACAGACTATATACTAGTAGTATATATATATATAGTATAAGAATATATTAGAGATTCTTTATTGAGTTCTCTTGTGATTCCTATAAAACTCTTATTTTATAAGACTACTTAGTGTATTATTAACTATCTTGGCTAATGGTTGTCACAATATATTTTGTCTAAAATAACCTATAAGAATATATGTTATGAACTTTTAAGATTAAGAGTTAAGTTAAAAAAACAATCTTGAATTAGGTAATCACAAGAGAACTTGATAGAAAACTCTATATATAATTGTTTATCTTATATACTCTAGACTAATAATCTATACTATATTATAATTAGCCTACCTTAAATAACTATGTGTATAATATGCTGTATGACATTATTCCATGTAATATGTGATTATGTAATATTGTGTGACAGTAAAATATAACATCATGCTAAACTATAATCTTAAAGAAAAAAAAAGAAAATAGAAAATAAAAAGAGACAAAAATAAAATAAAGTCTATTTATTTATAACTCTGACAATATAATTATAATAATACTGTAGAATATATATGCAGAGATTATTTACAAGTTGCATATAAATTTTATTGTCTATAAGTAAGAGTTTAAATATACTTAATGACTAATATTCTATTGGATTGTAAAAGTATTCTAGAGTGTGTTATTTTATATAACTACTAAATAGATATTGTTATATAGGCTATCAAGATTTACAATGGTATTTACTTAGAAAAATGAAGAGATTAGAAAAATGACCTGGAAAGACATCATAATTTGGCTATAAATAAAGATAAGTCAAAAGTCATATAGATTAATAGAGATATAAGTTGTTACAATTTAATAATCTTAGAGTTGATCAAAAAAAAAGAACTTTGTATTAGGTTAACATAAGAGAACTTGATAAAGAACTCTGTACAGGATTGTCTATCTTATATAATAAAACCTAATGGTCTATACTCTACTACTTTAGCCTACCCTAAATAACTATATATTTTCCTTAAAGTCAATATATATATAACATATTATATAATATCATTCCTACTAAATCATTCTATCATTTTCTATTATACCACATGATTATATGACAGTGTAATAGTGACATGTCATACTAAACCCTAACTCTAAGTTCAAAAATAGAAAATAAATTAAAAATAAAATGAAAGTAAGAAAGAAAATAAAATAACACAAAGTCTACTCTTTATAATTCTAACATAAGTAATACTTTCTTCTCTTAGTCTTTTATAAATAATAGTATCAGATTTAGATCTTAGGTATCCTAGATAGAAACAAACAACAAAGTTAAATTAAAAAAATTCTAACTATTTTGCCTAATAACAGAAGAGAATTTTAGTAGTTAAAATTTTGTGATTCAAAATAACATCTATAAAAAGTTTAAATTCTTCTAGATAATGATACTAGGTATAGAAGGCTTTAAAGACTGTGAGAGGTTATTTGTTATGTATATTATAGTTGAGTTCAGTAGTTTTGAATATATAAGAATAAAATGTGACTAAATAAACTTTCTCTTCTTCTATTATAATTAATAGTATAGTTGTAAGAGTATAATCTGAGATATTAGTTTCCACAATCATTTGAGTATCAGAATTTAGTAAGTAAGAATAAGAGTAGAAGTAAAAGTCTTTTTGAGATTATTGAATACTTTATAATAAAAAGCATTAAAATTCCAAGAAATATTTTTTGGATCAACTAGATTAGAGAACCAGCTATATTCAAATAGTTACAAATAAAGTGATGGTAAAATTCTAAGAATACTCATATATCCTTAATCTTATTTGGTTTAGGTTAATTCTAAATTGTTTTAATTTTATTAGAAGCTATGATTAGTTTAAAGAGAAATAAGATATATTTAAGATATTTTGCTAAGTTAGAGTGAAACTCATACTTCTTAGCTTTTGTGAATAGCTCTGCTTTACAGAGTCAATGCTAATGTAATATTTTCTTAATATAATCCTGATATTTAGAAATATTATTTAAGTAAATAAAGATGTTATCAATATATACTTTTATATAAATATTGAGAAAATTAGAAAATATATTGTTTATAAATTGTTGGAAAGCTGCAGAAGTATTGATAAGGCTAAAAGATATAATTGCCTATTCAAAAGATTTATAGCAATATCAGAATTAAAGATAGTAGACTTTATTTATTTTCATTTCTTTTTTTATTTTTATTCTCTTATTTTGAACTTAGGATTAAGAATAGCATAATATTATATATGACTGTTACAAACTGTTACATATCACATGATACAGTCACAAGGCACAGTTATATAATCACATATCATATAAAAAGTTAAAGAAGATTCCAGAACAATAATATTATATCACATGTTAATAGTATGCAGTATATTATGCTCTTTAGAATAGGTTAGGTTTAGTATAGTATAGACTATTAGCCTAGTATATATAAGATAAACATATTGTACTTGAAACTTCATCAAGTTCTCTTGTATCAACTTTAATATAAGGTTCTTCTTTTAACTTTACTTTATAAGTCTTTCTAGATAATATTTCAGGTTCTTTTATGCAAATACCAGTTCAAAAAGTGGTATATTAGCTATTAATAAAACCAGATCTCAAATAAAAGGGATCTTTAGAGATAAAAAATGTTATTTGCAAATAACTAGCTATAAAGTATATATACTTTTGTGAGAAATTTACTAGGTTATAAATGTTTGAACAGTTGAATAGATAGGAACACATGAAATTGGAAGCCAATAGAGTCTAGAATAGAGAAGTAGGAAAAGATGGCTATAAAAATGGTAATAAATGAATGAAATGAACTTTTGTGAGTAAGAATTAATTATTAGATTGATGTTAGATTGCAGATGAAGAAATAGCCATATACTTATAAGGTCTTAAAAAGCTTCATTATAGTTTTGGTCTTCATTCTCTAGATTTATTCTTTGTATTTTTAGACTAATATATAAGCCATAAGTAAAAAGAAGTAAGAGAAAGAACTCTATTTAAATACTCCTACTTGAAAGCAATTTATTTTATCAAGTATTGTTAGTACCTGCTATCACTTTGAGACAAGTTTTAGAGAGTTCTAGCAATATGAGAAAGGCTAGCAAAATGAGTATCAGTTGGTATCTTTAGTCATAAGATTCAACTTGAGAAGTACTTTTGAAGTATATCACCTGAAATAAATAATATTGTTGAAGGCTCTTAAGAAGCTTTGTAATCTATTCACTAGATTTTCCAAAGGAACTTGTTATCTAGTGTAAAGTTTACTATTTAGGAGTATGTTAACAAGAGAAAGTATTTATGAGTAAATGTTACTTATATATTCTTTTTAATAGTCTCCCTAACTTTATTCTTTTACTTTTATAAGAGCTCTTTTAAGGGTTTTATGTGTTCTAATTATTTTCTATA
>JAJOHK020000277.1:0-31914 GCA_022457215.2 Leucocoprinus gongylophorus | reverse complement strand
TTGTTCCAGAACCTTCTACTTCCTTCTCCTATGTCTCGTGATCAGTCTTGTGACTTTGCCATCAACTTGTGACTGATGTGACAGCGTGACCAATCAACCCTAACCCGAGCTGTTCTAAAAATAGAAAAGTGAAAAGAAAAGTAAAGTAAAGAAAAATAAAAATGAAAAGGGAAAATAAAATAGAGTCCACCGTCAACGATCTTGACATACAAGGTTTAGTCTCTTAACCAACTCTAAGGTTTTGAGTCTACAACACTTGGTTTGTAAGAATCAGTTTACTGGTAGTAGAAGTACAAGTTGAATCAAGTTTGTAATAGATCCACTATTTGTCAAACTCATACTTTTTGAGACATAAAAATAGTTTGTGCTTAGCTAAAACTTCCATCATAATATCTTTCACTATCAGGTCCTAGAAGATGTTATTTATTATGGTCTGAAAGGTGGTAAGACTGTTAGTCATACCAAAGAGCATTATCAAGAGTTCAAAAAGTCTACAGTTTATATAAAAAGCTACTTATTATCTAGCTTGATATGAATATTATTGAATTCCCAATAGATATCTAGCTTAGTAAAGTAACAAGCTCTCTAGAGCTTAGTGGCTAGTTCAAAGATTAGAAGAAACAAATACTTATTCTTGATGGTTATCATATAGGGAAAGAGATATATGAAAAGATAAAGATACAGAAAATAGAAAGTAATTTGAGAAAAAATGTTAACCTAGCCTAAGAGCAATAGCAAAAACAAAAACTTAACTGCAGTAGAAGCCTGAGAGAAGGCTATTTACAAGAGAAATAAATTGGAATCATAATTAAAGTATAGAGCAGAGATATAACTAGAGAAGAGCCTTAGATATTAGAGTTTATCTTTTGAAACCATAACTCAGAGTTAAAAATGGTTTAAATAAATGAACTTGAATTTCAGACTTGGACTTGTATTCTTTTTATTTATATTTTTTAGTTTCCTTATTTGAACTAAGCAAAGAAAGTATAATAAGAAAGTTTTATATGACAGTTATATATTATGAAATATAATAAAGATATAATATAGTAATGTCAAATGATTATATAATAGATAAAAAATTTTCTTATTTTTATTTGATTTTAATTTAGTTTTCTTATTTAGAACTTAGAGTTAGAGATTAGTATGATATCACACATAATTATGGGGGAGAGATGGCATAGTGGAAGAGACCTCTGTCCATGTGTATTATGCCTACCTCAAACCTACTTAAGGTTATGGGTTCAATTCCTTAGTAGTTCTTTGTGTTGGATAACTGCATAAAAAAGCTTAGAGTATTGATATTTCATACATAATTCCTCCTATAGGCATGGACTGCCATCATGCCCCATGTAATAAATTGTTGACTTAAAAAAAAAACACATACATATAATTATACACATTGCTTCTTTCTCTCTTACTATCATCTTGTATGGTATACTTGAAAGAAATTTAGTAAATACATTGTTTTATTTCACTATTAACCCTATAAATAGTCTACAAGACCATTCTGCAACTATACTAATTATCAGAAATGAAAACAATAGACTTTAATTTAATTTAATTTTCATTTTTATTTTCTGTCGAACTATTTTATATTTTATATTTTTAGAACTATAGGGTTAGGGTTGGAGTGATGATTGGTCACACTGTCACACTAGTCACATCTGATGGTATGGTCACAACAATGATCACAGAACACAAGGAAAAGAAGTAGAAGGTTCTAAAAGAAGTAATGTTATACAATATGAACATCACATGTTGATCTCATGCCTAACACATGGTGGTTTAGGGTAGGGTGCACAGTAGTTAGCACAGACCATTGAAATAGGTATATAAGATAGTTTACTTTGTACAGAGCTCTTTATCGAGTTCTCTTATGTTTTACTCTGATACAAAAGTTTTGTTCTTTTATCCAACTCTAAGGATTTAAGATTATAACACTAATGGATATCAACATTGATACTTCTAGTGGTTAGTCTACTGGCTACAATTCTAACAATTCTAAAAAATTGTTAGTTTTCTTTAATGCATCTTCTGTTGCTTATATAGATCATATTTAAGTAATAGCCAATTACTCTACATAGGTAGATCAAAATCCCTCTCTCTTCTATGTGATGATTAAAGAGAGAAAAAACAATTCTACTAATCTGACACCAATAGTAGAACCTACTCATGTTTTCTATGAGATGGTGCCTAAAAATATGAGTACTACTTATAACATTGAACTAACAGCTATTCTGTATGTTATCAATCAACCCATGGATCCTCAGTTATAGAATGGTAATTTCTATTGTAAACTCCACATATTCTATAGACTTTACCTAGTCATCCTGACTAACCTATCTTAAAGTATGTATTATGACTTAAGACCAAAGAGTAAGGTCAAAAGAAGAATCTTGTATTAAGATTAACACAAGAGAACTCAATAGAGTTTCTAGTACAAAGTGTCTATCTTATATATATTATCTAGTTAGTTTGTACAAGACCTTATCTAACTTACTCTAAAAGTCATATACTATTAACATATTATGAATATACTGTATAACATTACTGTTTCAAAACATCTTATGTTCTTCTATGTGATATATGATCTTGTGACCATGACATATGATGGATATGTGACATAGTGTTATATTTTGAACAGTTTGTCATAATTATGTGTAATTTTTATTAAATCAATAATTTATTATATAGAATATGGTAGTAAATTATAGTATCTACAATATAGATACTTAAATAACAAAAGAAAGAAATAAAAAATAAAAAGAACAATAGAAGAAAAGAAGATTGTAGGTGATACTAGTTTATAATAAGTAAAATAATAACAGTGAGATCACTATTAAGTAATTATTTTATAGAAAAAGAATGCTTCTATATTAAATTCAAGAAAAGTAATGAAGTTCTTTGAAGACTTCCTGTTGGAATTCTAGTATTTGTTATATCTTCTACAATTGTGTAGGATATAATATCTTGATTTGATTAAATAAACACCACATGAACAATCAAAAAGTTCTCTAGGGAAAAACCTCAGACAATATTCATCTATAAGGGCATAGTTTGTATTAGCTCTGGTTACTCATATGTATAGAATGTTAGAATATTCAAGATTTTTGAGCCAAGTGCTATCTTTCATATAAGTAGGCTTAGTAGGTAAATTATTGTCATTAATCAGGTTGAGAAAAATATTCTCTTTGTAGTCCAATGCTTGAAATATTATTTTCCAATTTTGTAGAATTGAGTTACATTCTCCTTTCTTATGAAAATCCCATCATGTACAAGGGAAAATAAGTTTGATATTGAGATGTTTGGTCTCTTTGCCAACAACTGAGTGAGAAAGCCATTTCATACTACTAGGGCAATTCCAGAAGACAAGTGAGTTATTAGAGCTCTTGTTAAAGAATGCTCTAAGATCCTGAGATACAGCAATAGAATATAGTTGATATGGATAGAAAGATGAATCAAAGATACATCTTGTATCATGTATGGTGTCAGTAATAATAATGATATTTTTGGTGTTTAAAATCTGAATAGCTTGATTGATTCTGTATCTGATAGAAAACAATTTTACCTCAGTAGAAGTGATATTTATTGCATGGTGGATTGTTTTAGCTAAAATGTTTTGACCAGAGCAAAGGTATGATATCAAAGTTGCAACATTGTTCTTAATGCTGGTATTGGAAATGATGAGAACAGTATTTGGATTTGAGAGAGAGTCTTTGAAGATTTTGTCAAGAGTATGAAGGTGAGCATTCTTGACTTCTGTATCTTTTTAGTTTACTGTATGGAAAGAGAAACAATCAGAGATGTTATCTACTGAACAAAATCTAGGCAAAAGTTCTTTATAAAGTCTGTTGAAGGATGGAAAAACTTAATTTAGTTGATTGTCGGTATCCACAATTGAACTCTTGATTTTCTGATATTGTATAGATGTCAAGTTATCCATTGATATATAATGGAGTTTTGTTTTCTTCAAATATTGACTATTCAAAAGTAGATTAAGAGTGTGTTGTTTAGGTAGAGACACTATTCTCAGATGATGTTTTCTGCTGACTTTGTCAAGATGAAGATGTATGGGAATAAGTTTGGCTATAGCCTCAACTCCCCATGTGGGTAAAGTGTGAAATGCTTCTATGATCTGTAGTGTTACTCTACATTGCATTGTTATTTGAGAGAATGAGAAAGAGGACCCCCTTTGTAATACTATAGTTGAAAACCATAGAGCATACTAGGCATAGTACACATCCTGTGAAGAAGTTGTTTATGTGAGGGCAACAAATCTCTAGTAGAATTTCCCAACATTTTCATACTCTGAACAGTGGACAGAGCTTTGTTGGAATAGAAATGAATAGGTCTTCCTAATAGTTCTAAGTCCAGAGAAGATGGATCAAAATTCTTTATAGCTCTAGAGAAATAAAAAACCTCTAATTTGTTATGTTTAATTCTGAGACTGAATTATTTAAAAAGAGAGGAAATAATATTATAACTACAAAATGAATTTGCATTTTATTTTTTGTAACTTTTTTCCTGAGAAATAAAGAGACTATTGTCCACAAAATAAAGAGTAGAAACAGAAATAGTAGATAAAAGATTTTGAGTTCTTTTTTTGAAAACATGAAAAATAGAGACAATATAAAGAGCAGATAATATAGGAAAAAGGACAGAATCTTGACCTATATTTATATCTATCCTGAAGAAGGGAGAGACAAAATTGTTCTATACATACTAGGTTTTTCTATCAATTAAATGATTAGAAAAGAAAAGAGACATTCTCAGATTGAATCTGGCTTTGTCTAAAATTAATGGAAAAAGCTGATAGTTAAGTGATGGAAAAAATTAAGCTATATCAAAAGCCAAAGTGTTCATATAAAGATCTTTAACCTATCTGGTACAAATTAGATAAGTTAGACATATGCTTGTATCTAGAGTGGAATGTTATTTTAAACCTCCTAATCAGTTTGGGTAAACAAAATTAGAAGTGATTGAATAGATTTGAAGCCTTTTACTAATGATTATCTCTATCAGTTTTCTAAGTATGTTGAGGAGAATAATAGGATGAAAAGTCTTTAGAGAGTTGTATACTGGTTTGTTTGGTTTAGAGATGATAATTAATGTCAATTTCTTGAAATACAAGAGCTAGAAGCCAAGATTGATATATGCATTAGCAATATTAATGACATTTGTAATGCATTTATTATTAGTTACCAGAATTTTAAGGTGACTTCATAATATACAATCAGGTCCTAGGATAGATAAGCTGTTTTATTTTTTATAGTATCAGTAAATTCTGCCTTGAAAAAAGATAGCCACTTGGATAAAGATCTTAATGAGACTTCATCAAGTTAATGTAAATTGATGTGTTAATCTTGAGCAAAATCAAAAGTTTGATAAAGAGCTTACCAAAGATATTTTAATTCAATGCATAGATGTTTATTGAATTGAATGGCATCTATAGCTGATAATTTGCATTTCTTGACTCAGTTCATAAGATTCCAAGGTCTTTTAATTCTTAATGTAATTTCTTGGATTTTCTCATTGAGGAATAATCTTTTTGTTATCTTGACTATCTCTTTGACTTGGATAAGTGATACATGTTCAGCTTTCTGCTACACTTTTTGTTTCACTATGCTTTGGAATATATAGTAATTTTAATATATTTAGAATACTTATTCCAAAGGTTCTCTAAGATAGCTGTAAATTCTTGTACTATTCTTTCCAGTGATTTGCTATCAGAGATGTTAGTAGTATCAATGTTACCCACTTTGTTCTTAAGTTCATTAACAAAACCTTTCTCTTCCACACTCTATTTTTGATGATAGTTTGTTATTTATCTTGAATAAATTCCTCATTGATAATGATATCAACTGTTTAGAGGGCATGGTTGGAAGAATTTCATAAATTGGGTAAAATAGAATAAGTATCAATTTCTCCTGAGTTAACCCAAAAAAACATTAAATCAATTACTGAATTGGATTTATTAGAATTATCAGTATATTGAGTTAGTGATTTCTATAAGAGTGTCAGCATATACTGAGTAGTAAGGATATAAGAGGTTCCAGTTGTTATTCTTGATGTTAAAATCTTCTGTTATGATAAGAATATTACTAAGGTTTACTTCAATATCCTTTAGATATCTTAAGGTATTATGCTGATTGTTAGAATAGATGTTAATAATGAAACAAATAATATCATTATTAAAGAAAGAAATGAGTTTAATATCTCTGTGGTTTATAATATTCTTCCTGAGTAAAAAATATAAATGAAAGAGTTTAATATTGATATATGTGATAACTCTAGGATGTTTATTTTTGTTAATTGATTGTCTTGAAAATATAATCTATGAAGAGTGATTGGGGGTACTAACAATTTTTTCATTCTCTTCAGATAACAAACTGGGAATAGTCCAGGTGATAAACTAAGGGAATTCTTAAATAAATATAATGTTTTTGTTTTTGTTGTTTTCTAAAATAAGATCAGTAAGGAGATGGTTCTTTCAAAAATTTTGCAAAAAAATTTTGAAGCTTTTTAAAATCATAATTTTGACCTACCTACAACTAAGTAAATTAAATTAGCTTTGATTTCTGAGAGCTTCTGAAACTTTTTGCTGTACTATTCATAGTTAAACCTATATACAAGATTTTTCTCTTGGAATTTTGAGTTTAGATAGATTCATTTTGAAGTTGGCTTTGTAACACCAAATTATGTTTCTATAATGCTCCAGTTTATATAGTTTATTGTTCTTTAGACATTTGGCTCTATACATATAATATGTAAATATAGTATAGCCCCACTTCTAGCAATTTTTATACTGGAAGATACCAGAGTTTATATTAGTACTATAAATAGTAGTAATATGTCTACTAATGTTGAAACATCTATTGATGGGCAATTTTGCATTCAAGCCATTCTGGGAATTCTAGTTATTAATCTAGATGACTGCTATGTCTGATCTTGGAGAGGTTTTGATAATACATGGTTGTAATGTTAAAACTATGTTGTTGAAAATGTAATTTATCTTAATAACACTTTCAATAATATTAGATGAGATAAAGAGGTTGGTATCTTTGACAAAGTAGGAGATGCTAAGAATTTTTAAGTAATATTTAGATTGTAGAAGCCTTAGACTCATAATATTACTTAAGTTAATGTCATTGAAATTCTTTATGTGTTTCTTAATGATGTTCAAGTCAGAAGTTACAGCTACTTTGTTGGTGATTATAAGTAGTCTCTTGTTACTAGAACAAATAAAGTCAACAGAAATATCAGATTTAACTCCCTTCAAGAATCTGTTAATGTTAGATATATAAGTGTTTGCTTTTGTCATCACTCTTTTAACATTGTTTAATCTCATAAGAACAATAACTTGTTTTCTTGATGGTATTATAGTCTTAGATTCTAAGAGTTGGATAAAAGAACAACTCTTGTATAGAAGTACACAAGAGAACTTGATAGAGATCCCTTTACAAACTAGTCTACCTTATATACTACTACCAATAGTCCATGCTTACTACTGTGCACCCTACCCTAAATGACCATGAGTATTACATGAGGCCAGCATGTGTTGTCCATGCTATATGACATCACTTTGTTCCAGAACCTTCTACTTTATTCTCTCAAGTCTCATGATCCCTTTTATAACCACACTATCAGATTTGTGACTGATGTGACAGTGTGACAGATCACTTCTAACCCTAACCCCTAATATTCTAAAAAGAGAAAAATGAGAAGTAAATTAAACAGAAAATAAAAATGAAGAAGAAAAATAAGAAAAACAAAGTCTACTTCTTGTAATCTTGACAGATGGACCCTTAGTGATCATACTAAGCTTGGGTTTGCCTTTTCAGTTCAAGTTTAACATAATATTGTAGATTTCAGAGATTTTTTTATGGAAAGTTTTGAAAATACATTAAGAAATTCTAGATGTTATTCTTGGAAGCCTAGATATATGAAAGCTTGTTGTTCTGTTTGTTCAAGTTTGATTCCTAGTTGTCTTGAAAAAATTTCAATTTGGCCAAAATGCTAGCTTGTTTGTATTTGCCTTTTTTATTTAAAACAAAGTTATTTATAGATTTCCTATTAAATTGTGCAGAAATATATTGTCTAAAAGACTTCTGATCCTTATTAGCTATTAATTTATTCCAGCCAAATTTATAAATAGCTGAGAGAAAGTCCCAAGCTATAAAACTGAATTCTGAAATTTGAGGAATATCCTTAGTAGTCTTATATAATTTGTATTGTCTGATGAAGACTGCAATTCTGAGAAGTAAGCATATAGTGTTTTTGGCATTACTTTTCAAGTATTTATTTATACCAAAGATAAGGATAGGATAAAGTTTTTTAGAAATATCACATACTAACCTATTTGCATTTATCATTTATCATAGATAACATTCAAATATATCTGAACTAATTGTTCTCTTCTAGTACAGATCACACTATATTTCAATCACTAGTCACTCTACAGGCAAGCTCTCTCTATTCCAATACAAACTTTATAAAGTTCTAAGTAACAACTTCCTTAGTAACTAATAATACTCAGAGTATATTCAGGTTTATTATTATGAGAGACCTAAAACCTATACTTAAAGTTGATAATATTATATATAATTCCTTGGTCTGACAATCAACTTGGATTAAGTACCACACTTGTCCTTATTTAAAACCCCCTCTCTACATTCTAAATTACAATTACATGACAAAGTTATGCTAGATACAACACATTAAAAACTTGAGGCCAAAATCATTATTATGATTGTTATTTCATATTTTACAGATATTTATCTCATAGATTATAAACATATGTTGGAGTTTTGTTTATTTTCAATTATTAACTACTATACCTTACCTTTTCTTCATGTTGTATAAGTCAGCACCTCATACAATAGTGGAGGCTTTCTCATATTCTTCTTGTATTCTTTTTATATTTCTCTCATTGTATATTCATGAATGCTTTACTATTGGTCATCAGATATACAGAGTAGTAGATACTAGCTTGTATCTTTATGCTTTACTAATTGATCATTTTCTCTATTCTTACTTAAGTCCTTGCCTAAGTTGCAATCTGAGCCAAGCTTAGAATCATAAAATTTGGTAAAGTACTTTTAAGCTTATCTTGTAAAAGGAGAGTATATAGTAGTTAGGCCACTAGAATGCTATAATAGTTAGACTATTAAAGAAACATCAAGACAGTATTGTAATCAGACTATTAAACAGACAAGATAGATAGAATCAGATAAGAAGCTATAAACATTAAGATACTAGAAGAAATATTGGGATTATTGAGAATTACTAAAGAAAAAGAACAAGAATAACATCAAACAGCATGTCAATAGTACCAATAGTACTAAAAGAACTTGTGCAAGCAGTAGTACTAAAGAGTATGGTCCTAGACTATTATAACTTAAGTCTTAGAGTAAAGACAAAAGAACTCAATAAAGTTCTAAGTATAGACTAGTCTATCTTATATACTACAGACCATGGTCTATATACACACTATGACTAACCTACCCTAAAGTACATATACTTGCTATAAGACCAACATGTTGTTGCCATACTATCTAACATTATCTATTTCAGAACCTTCTATAACTTTCTCTATATCATATGATTGTATAGCCATAACTATAATATATGTGATAATCTTGTTACAGATATCATGCATTTGTCATATTTTGTGACTGTCACATGCAACATCACATTACACTTTCATCTAAGTCTAGAATAAAAAACCAAATTAAATTAAAATCAAGTTTATTGTTTACAACTCTGATATAGACCTAGAATGTTTTGATGAAGACTAAACAAAATTCAAAGAATAATAGAAAGATATATAATTCTTTCTTAAGAATAACAAAGTTATAGTGATAGATAATAAGATTACTATAATATGAGCCCAATTCAGAGGGGGTACAACTATTATTTATACTTAGAAAAAGATCAATTGAAGACTAATGATACTCAGAATTAAAGTAAATTTTTTGAAGAAATCAAAACAGCATTCAGTTATGAAAGTAATATCAAAGTCAAAGACAGTAGATTTTGTTATTTTCAATTTCTTTCTTTTCTTTTTTTATTTATTTTAGAACCTAAAGTTAGAGTTTAATATGAGATTATATGTTATAATTACATATTGGTCACAAATTTATATAAAGTGGTCATAGTTACAGTCACATGATCCCATGTCACATGAAATATCATAGAAGAATCTAGAAAAGAATAATATTATATGCCAAGTCTACCTATTTAGAGAATACATCTCCATAGTAATACTGCTTTCCCAACATCTATTCTACAAAGTCCATCTTCCACAATGGCTACCTTTCTTGTAACATGTTCTTATGGTAGTAGTACAACCATCTGGATATTTTGTCTTCTATGATAGAGATACTTCTATCTGACTTAGTCTTCTATAGCAGAGTTCTTCTACTCTTGTCAGTATTCTTCTACTCTTATCAGTATTCTTCTACTCCTATCAGTATCTTACCACTGAAACTCTGAGCATCTCCTATACTATATACTTGTATATAAGACTAGTAGTTACACTATAATTTACTAGTCTGATAATCAACAAAGATAATTCTTATTGAACTTGATCTCTGATGTTCAACAATGATATATCAATTAGTACTCACTTCCATCTTGGACTTCTTTCTCCTATCTGAAGTTGTGACTATACAGCAGACAGACAGCACAGCATATAAGCTGAAGCCAAGATTATTCTATAAGTTTGTACATCTCCAAGCTAATTTCACCCTGGTGTAAACCATATCTAATACTACAGTATGTTTAATACATATTAATCTTAAAGCAGATACATGGTCATTTAGGGTAAGCTAATTATAGGGTAGCACAAACCATCAGTTTTGGTATATAAGATAGATGATCCTATACAGAGTTCTCTATTGAGTTCTCTTGTGTTAACCAATATAGGATTCTCTTTCTTTGACCTACTCTAAGGTTCTTGAATCATAACAAGTAAAGCAGCAGATACAGAATGAAAGATTAAGACTTTCTGACAAGAATAGAAGCACATTGCTAGTTTTATAACAGAATTTGAAGTATTAGCCATAAAGACTAAGACTGATAATACTTATACTATATTTTTATTGAAAAAGAATTTCAGAAGCAATATTTTTAAGACAATACTAAAGTATCTACATATAAGAGCACCAGATTTATTCAAGGAGTGGAAGACAGCAATAACATCAGTTAGACAAGGATATAAATCTACAGAAGGAAGATAAGACCATAAAATAGAATCAGAAATCATTTATAGATAAAAAAGATTGCCCATAGATATTATAAAGATCAAAGACAACTATAATAAAGAAAGAAAGTCTTGATGCTTCAATTACAACATATAAACATATAGCAAAATATTGTAAAAAGCTGAAGAAAGAAAGAGAAATAGAAAAATGATATAAATATGACAAAGTGGGACATCTTGCAAAGAATTGCAGAGCAGAACAGAAGATGAAGAATAGAAGTATACAAGAAAATTCAGAGGACAAGAATAAAAAGAACAATGATAGAGAAGTGGGTTTTGTCAAAGATTTAGAGTAGGCATAGTACAACAAACATTTATATATAGTAAATCTCCCAAAAATTGATATTTTATTTCTCAATAAAGAGATAACAAAGAAAGGGAACTAAATATGCATAAACATGAAAACATTAAATAGAAAAGAATTATTGCTCAAGGCACTTGTTAACTCAAGATGTACCTATACAGATATAGATGAATAACTAGTAAAGAATGAATGAATTAAAACAGCACTACTACCAAGACTATTTGATACCTTTAATGCAAATAAAATCAGGGATAAAAATCACAGAGTAACTCAGTTTG
Source organism: Leucocoprinus gongylophorus (assembly GCA_022457215.2). Classification (NCBI taxonomy): domain Eukaryota; kingdom Fungi; phylum Basidiomycota; class Agaricomycetes; order Agaricales; family Agaricaceae; genus Leucocoprinus; species Leucocoprinus gongylophorus. Next base: position 20,069 of record JAJOHK020000277.1, on the reverse strand, counting down.
TACTGTTGAAACTAGAAATCAATGGATATCAGAATGTTACAATCATCTCCTCATGTCTATCACATGACTATAGCATAAACTATAGGATTAAGAGTTTTATCTTCATGATACAATGATCAGCTGTGCTGCAATTGTCTCAGTCAGTGCCTCATGTAGTAAGCATTGTTTTCTTTCTATTCTCTCATGTTTTGTAACATCATTAACATATGTTTACCATGCTTTAACCTCACTGTCAATAGATATATATAAATGTAGATATAGTCCTGTATCTTTATACTTTTCCAATTGACTCTTTCCTCCACTCTTACTCAAGCCTTTGCCTAAGTTGCAACCTAAGCCAAGTCTAAGGTTATAATATGGAAAACATTAACATGATAGTAGCAGACTTAAATAGCATAAATATGTTCTTAGAACATGACTGGTTGGTCAAACATAATTTAGAAGTTAATTAGGACAAAAAAACAATATGATTTACAAAATGTCTGAAAGAATATAGAATACAACATCAGAATATTTTATGTAAATCAAAAATCAGAATAATTATGCTAACAAAAGAAATAAATAAATAAGACTAGGAAATAGTAAAGGAACCAGATTCAGTGAATCTAGAAGATCTACCAGAGTATATTCAATATTTTATATACTTATTCAATTTAAGAAGTTGCCAGAAAGCCAAGAATGTGATCACAAAATTAACTTATTAGAGGATATACTTAAAGAGCTAAATGCTAAAGCCTATACAATAATTTTCTTAAATCAACAATCTATTATACAGAGTATATAAACAGACCATAGTAGCTACTTTGTAACTATATTAGATAGGACTAAAGATAAAAAGAAAAGAAAAAAGAAAAGAAAAGAAAGAAAATCAGAAACAAAGAATAAACAAAAAATCATCTCTTCTTTCTCTAATACCACCATCTTGCATAGTAGCATCCAATAGAGACTTAGGGAATATATGTTTTGTTTCTGTAGATTTCATTACATCTACTGTTTACATGCATCCCTTCCCTTCTACTATGAAGATAGACATTGACAAAGTTGACAATTTTGATAATATTAGAGAAAGATTCCAATCCTCTAGCAATATCTCATCCAGAAGTGTATCCTTAGTTTCAAAAGCCTCTTCAAAACCATATTATGAGAGAATAATAATTAACAATAACCTTCCCAATGAAGAAATAGTGGAGCCTATTGACAAATCTCAACTATATTACAGCAGCAACAACTAAGGAAGAAATCAAGGTAGTATAACAACTGCTTCCATTCCTCTCTAAAGACTCCAACATGTTTCAAACAAGACACTGGCCCTTAACATTAGCAGTGTTTCTTATGCTGATAATGATGATGTTATTAACATTCAATTACTGTATAACTCTGATCAGCCTACAGAACCCAAATTATGGAATGGTAACTTCCATCATATCTCTCTCCATGGTTCATTAGAACATCTCCTATCTGATGTCAGTTGTATCAAGATATCTCTTATTTGTATGGCCAAATACATTAAGAATAAGAAAATTGACACATCTAAATCTAATAATGTCAATGAACTAAAAGGTATTGATAAAGCTGCTTGGAGATTTATCTCTGTCTTCTATAATACTGGATGGAACTTACTTATTGTAGACACTCATAACAACTCTTTTAGACAAAAGGTAACATTCTATTGTACTCTGAAGACTAATCCAGTCAAGAAAAGTAAACCCAAGAACAATAACAGAGACAAGCTAACAAGTATTGAGAGACTTTCCTCTCTCATTCCTACCAAAACCCTCAAAGAAGTCAATGAGATCTCAAAGTTTTTCAAGACAAAGGTAACATCTCAGGCTAATATTAGCTAGGACAAGTCATGTACACAGGTCTCTAAGATAGGTAGCAATACCAAAAACATTCTTAAAATCAAGAAAATATTCCTTACCCTCAAGGTGAAGAATATTGATAATATCCAATACATGATCAAAGGTGATCAAAAACCCAAGCCACATATCAATATGACTACTAAGGGCCTATCTAGAAAGCAAGTCATTATCCTTATGAATAATACTAACAAGAAAAACTTTATAGAAGAAAGTAGTGTTCACATTACTAATATGAACAGGACTCTTAAAAACATCAAGATGAAAGTCATGGTCTACTTCATTCAAATAGACCCTAATAACATCATCATTGTAACCAACAAAGTTGCTTCTACCTTAGAACTACAAACAATTGAAAATTACATCAAGAACACTGATTATATCAACACTGATAGAGTCAAAATTCTAAGACTCCTTCAGTTCAAGTCCTATTTCAAGATCATAGACATCCCATACCTTTAGGAGAATACAAACATTCCTATCACTTTAAGTGTAGTAGAAGATATTATCAAAAAGAACTATATTTTCAACAACATTATGTTAGCATCTAAACCTTGTATTATCAAGGTATCCCCAAGACCGGACATGGCCATTATTTGGGTTGATATATAAAATTTTCAAAGCAGTAGTAAGGCTAAAAGTCTTATTAACAAATGCTTTAACATAAGAAGTTATATTACCACAGTCAGGGGAGCCAACATGAACCTAGGCATTTCTCAATGCAAAAATTGCTAGAAGTGGGAACATGCAATGTTCTCATGCATATTCTGAGAGACTAAGTGCATTAAGTGCAATAGCCTCCACAAGTCCAAACACTACTACCAATTCACATGGTGTTGTAAAACAAATGAGAAAAATAACCTATCTAGACTCAAAATCAAGAAGGACAAACCATGTCCTCACTCTTTCAAGTGTTCCAACTGCAAAGGCAAGCATTATGCTGATTCAAATACATGCCCCTTCTGGAAATATCACTTTAACTATAATTGGTATAACAAAAAACAACAAGAGCTTCATGAGAGTAGAAACAACTCAATTTGCTCAGCCATAAGTGGTACCTAGGTATGATTTTAGATAAAATCAAGATATACTTACAAAAAGTTCAAAAGAACAATTTTCTTATCAATACCATACTCAAAACATACTCTTTTTTCAATATCATCTTCATTCAGAAACCATCCTGGTCTATTATTTGATCCATCCCAAGCTTTTCTAGTTGTAAGGGGAAAGAACTAGTAGAAGTTCCTAATTACCCAAACTAAACAGTTTTCTCCAGGAACAATTCATGAGCTGACAAGTTTTCTCACATTATTTCTGAAATCAACATTCATCTTTCTTTTATGCATTTTTCTCTTCAAAATAATATTCTTAATCACAAGGATATTTCATGTATTTCATTTTTTAACTGTAGGTCCATTTATTTTCTTATTAATATATACTCTGACTCATCTCAATTGGCTTTAAAGGATACTGAAATCAACAGCATCCTCATTATGACTGAGGACTTTAATATTAGAGACTGTTTGTAAGATCTAAGTTATTCTTTTCACTCTTCTCATAAAGACTCTCTTTTTGGAATTGCTGACAATTTTCATGTAGAACTGTCCAAACCTACTGAAATTTTCCCCACTAGATATTCCAACAATACTTAGGATTCAAACTTAGTATTAGATCTCATGTTTTTACATTCTAATTCAATAGAACATGACAATCATCATATTTACCCAGAATAGAGACTAACATCTGATCACATCCCTATTACTGTCAACATTCATATCTGTAAAGAATGAGTTTAAACAAGAAAATGATCTTTATCCAAGAATAATGAAGAAGAAGCTTGTTTCATTGAAAATCTCATCCACTCCATCAAGAGACTCAATACTGCTTTTATGTCATATACAAGTCCAGAAACAACGTCTCCATGGTGAAACCACCTCTAAACCATACAAGCCCGCCTTCCATGATGGTCACCTTTCTCGCAACATGTCTCATGGCAGTGCTGCAACCCTCCAGATATTCTGTCTTCCACAGTGGAGATACTCCTATTCAACTCAGTCTTCCATGACAGAGTTACTCCTGTCAGTGTCTTAACACTGAAACCTCCGCTCGGGGAAATAGGGGTTTTACCACTGAAACCCCAAGTATCTCCTATAATATCAGTTTGTATATAAGACTAGTAGTTACACTGTAATTCGCTAGTCTGATAATCAATGAAGATAACCTCTTATTGAACTCAATCTCCAGTGTTCAACGGTGATACACCAATCAGTACTCACTCCCACTCGGACTTCCTCTCCTTCATCTGAAGTTGTGACCATGCAGCAGACAGACGGTGCAGCACATAAGCTGAAGCCAAGATCATTCCACAAGTCTGCTCATCTCTAAGTCCATTCTGCGGACTTCCACCCTGGTGTGAACTGTGCCTGACATTTTATACATAGTGTTAAATCTCTCAAAACCATCATTCAATTATTCACAAACAATATTAACAAAATATAGCACAAACACTCCAAGGTTATTAACATCACTAGGTACTCCAAGATATGGTGGAACGATAATTGTCACAGGGACTTAGATACATACAGACAAACTCAACAACTTGAAGACTGGAAAAGGTTTAAGAGAATGGTCAAGAAGATGAAACAGAACTTTTTTGACAGAAAAATCAATGAGATTACTAACAAAAAGTACAGTCCTTGGGAACTCATGAATTGGGTCAAAAGGAGAAATCTCCCAGCTACTGAAGCTATACATTTCAATAGTCAACTATGCATCAAACTGGACAATTAATAGGAGGCTTTTTACAAGTCATTTAACTCTGCCCAAAACTGTCAGGTCAATATTAGTCTATTAAAAGAAATCTCCAATAAAGAGATGATGACATGGGCTCCTTTCTCAAAAAAGGAGCTTTTTAATGCTATTAAAAGTTGCAACAACTCATTGGCTTCTAGACCAGATAGACTGTTATGAAGACATCTCAAGGAAATCATTAAGGATGAAGAATGTACTAACAGACTAATTGATATTGCTAATGTATATATCAATTTAGGTCATTGGCCATCACACTTCAAAACATCATCTACAGTCATCATTCCTATATCTAATAAAACCTTGTATGATTCACCCAAGTTGTTTTGACCCATTATATTGCTCAACACCACTGGCAAACTTGTTGAGAAGATAATTGGAGAAAGAATGCAGTTTTCTTTGATATCTAACAATTTTATTCACTTATATCAACTAGGTAAACTCAAATACAGATCTATTACTAATGTAGGTATTACTCTCACTCATTTCATCAGATCAGGATAGGTCAAGAATTTCACTATGAGCACATTATTTTTGATATTGCATAGTTCTTTCTATCACTCAACCATCAGCTTCTCTCCCTTATCCTGGCCAAAGCTGGTTTTAATTCTAAAGTCTCAAATTTCTTCAAGAATTATCTAATCAGCAGAAAAACTAAATATCTTTGGAACAGTTTCTCTTTTCTTCTTTGCAATGTTGACATTGATATTAGTCAAGGATCTGCTCTTTCACCTATCCTTTCTGCTTTTTATCTTTCTTCTATATTTTTTATTTTGGAAAACCATCTAAAAAACCTAAAAATCCCCATTTTAATTTTATTCTTCATAGACAATAGTCTCTTTATTGCCCAACATAAATCCATTTCTGTTTTGAATGTGAACCTTTATTGTAGCTACAATATAATTTCTTCTCTTCTCATAAGGTTTGAACTAGTTATGGAACATAGCAAAACTGAAGTGTTCCACTTTTCTAGATTTTATAGGGTTTATAATCCTCTCTCTGTGCTACTTCCTAAAACTATGTGGCAGTACCTAAGTTTCTACTTTGATTAAAAACTCATATTTCACCATCATATCGACTTTTATATGAATAAGGCCATCTTCACCATCAAATGCATAAAAATACTGGATAACTCATTAAAAGGTCTTGTCTCTCTTTAAAAAAGATATCTATATATTTGCTGTATATTACCTATAGCTTTATATGGCTTTCAACTATGACATTACAATAAAGCCCCTCTTGACTATTCTCTCAGAATTCTTAGGAAAATACAGCAAAGAGCAGCTTTATGAATCATCAGAGCTTTTTTAACATCTCTCATATTAGATATTGAAGCTATTGCAAGTCTAATGCCTATCCACTTTCATCTTAAGAAATTGCAAGCAAGATTTCATCTTAGAGGTTATTTGCTCCCCTCCAACCACATTATAAAATCAATCATCAACACTGATGGATTAAATGAAAGTATTGCCTATTATCATCTATTCCTCAACAAACTAACACCTAAACAATGATCCCAATTATATAGTCCATTAATCAACATGGACAATAAGTGTAACAAATTTCTTCCTTCTTTTTCTCTTTTCAATAAAGAGTTTTCCCTAGGGAAAAGACTTATAAATTCCCTCTTAGACTGATTCTCCTTTCATGCTCAAACTCACAATATCAATAAATATATTCATGATCTTGACAACATCACTATTAGTACTTTCAACAATCTACATATCTCAATGGTTCTCTTGGATGCTAGAATAAGAAACAATATTGCTATCTTCATATCACACATCTATTCACACAACAAACCAATCATCAAAACAATTCACCATGTGGTAAATGTCACTACCACTAAAGTTAAACTCTTTGCAATTAAATGTAGAATCAATCAAACTATTGGCATTTCTGATATCAAATGCATTATTATTGTTACAGACTCCTTACATGCTACCAAGAAAATCTTTGATATATCAATGCACCCATGTCAAATTCACTCTACTGTTATTTCTCAAGAACTAAGAGACTTCTTCAAGAGAAATGGCTACCACATTTCTTAGTAGACAAAGACACTAAAAGGTTCAAATTTTCTTCCATTCCCCCAAGTAAATCATTATGAGACTTTTACAAAAAGTAAAAGTGTGACTCTATCTCTACAATGTGGAAAATGACTTTCCAAGCATCAGATCTAAAAGAAAAAAATTTTCTTGCACTTCTTGATGATGACTCAAAACCTCTTGAACCATCTACTATCAAAGGTGGACTGTGGCTTTAATACTTCAGCCAATCTAACTCTCTTTATACTAAAGCTATCAGAGCTATTGTTAATTATGCTTCTATTAGGGAGTATAGGCTAAGATTTCTTCCAAAGAAGAAATTTATTTGTTTATGTAGTGTATACCCTATTGAATCAAGACATCATATTCTTTATGAGTGTAAGAGGTTCAATAATTATTAGAATCCAAAAAGAGACTTGATTAGTCACTTCTCTCAATTTCTCATTCTCAACAGTAGTACTTTCCCTTTCAAGAATAGTATTGTTTCATTGAGTTGCTAGTAAATAGTGATATTTCTCTTTTCCTTTACTTATATGATCTCTGTCTTAATGTATATAGTTACAAAGTAGTTATTATAAACTGCCTATACACCCTGTGTAATAAATTAATGATTTAAAAAAAAAAGAATAAACAAAAAGAAAAGAAATCTACTAAAGTAGATTAAAAGCTAACTCATATAATAATTTCTCCAAAAGAGAAAGCAATCAAGTGGTTTATTGTCTCTCTCATTGAATTCTAATACTTGTTAAATTGCCTGCATTTATAAAGAATATGTTGTCTTGATTTAATCGAATAAAATCCACATAGACATTTGAACTTGTCTCTGTTGTGGCAACTATTAGACCAATGTCCAATGACAGCACAAATGGTAAATCTCACAGAAGGAATATCTAGTGGAGAACATGAGTTGTGTATTCACAAGAGAACTCAACAGGGAACCACAATAGTATTCTACTGACTATTTATATAAGTATCCATGGTCCATGCTACAACTGTGCATTATCCTATCCTAATGTCTATGGCCTGTCCTCATGTCTATTACTCATCTACCATGCTTCTTCCTTAAGGCCAGCATACCATATACATGTGCCCTGATGTCATACTCTTAATCTCTATTGACCATGTGTGCACCATGTGTACACCATGAGAAACCCATGCTGTTAACATATTCTCTAATGTCACTCCATCTCTAGACTCTTCCTAATCCTTCTAGACTCTAAGTCCTTCCAGACCACTCTAGACTGCTCTAGGCCTATGACATCATATCATGTGACTTCCTAGTCACATGCCCCCTCTCTCTCATCATAGAATAATAATATACTACTACTATCTATATCTTATCTGTATCCTTACCAAAGTCTGTTCACATTTTCTTGTTTTATAACAGTCTTTGGAGAAAATTTTTAAATAATACTCTCCAATCAGGATATGATTGGTAATAGCTCAGGTGGCTTGAACACAGAGCAAATTTGAGAAGTCAAAGTGTTGTAGCTATGGGCCTTCTTTTATATAAGTAGGCTTGATTTCTAATAGATTATTGTTTAATAGCAGTAGGAAATTTCTCCCCTTGAGATTAGACAATTTAAAAGTTAAACACCATTCTCTGATAATGTTTGTGCATTCCTCTTCATTACTGTAATCCCACAACTCTTTACTTTGATATAGTGAAACAAGGTTAAATTTTCTTTTTTCCTTGTCCACTACTGTGTAAAGATACTATTTGTCATTAGGACAATCCTAAAACTCTATAGTGTTATCCTCATGTTTGCTGAAAAACACTCTCAGATCTTTGGATATTACAATTGTTTGTTGTTGATATAGATACACAGAGGGGTTGAATATCTTTTTTGCTATATGAATTTCATCAGTTATGACCATGATATGCCAGGCATGCTGTATTTGAACTGTTTAATTAATACTACATCTAATAGCAAATAATTTGGCCTCCATTAGCATAACATTGACAGTGTAATGAAGTATTTTCTTCAGTGGATTGTTGAAGGAATGGATGTGAGAGATAGATGAAGCAACATTGTTTTTAATGCTTGTGTCTGAGATGATGATAACTGTTCTTGGATCTGATGTTGATTCAAGAATAATTTCATTGAGTTTCCTGCAATAAGTTGCTTTGTTTTTGTTAAAACTATGATCAGCATTATAAATAGATATGTGACTAGAGAAAATATCAATTAACCTACAGTATGGATGAAGAATAACATCTAGAGAATCAAAAGTTGAAAAGATTCTATTTAATTATTTGTTCATATTGACAATAGAATCTTTGAGTTTTTGTTGCTGCTTAGAAGTTATATTTTCTAGTGTGAGATGGTGAGACTGAGAGTTTTCAGCATATCTTCTCTCAAGTAGTGACTTGATAATATGATTATATGAAAGAGTAGCCATTTGTAGTTGATTTCTACTGCTTAATTTTCAGAGATATAATTGTATGGGAATTAGACCAGCAATAGCCTCTATTTCCATGGCCAGAGATATACAAAATGTGCCTAGAATTCATACTGCAGCTTATTATTGCATTTTGTTGAGTACTTTGAAAGAGTGTAATAAAGGTACTTTCTTGTAATGCCACAATATAAAGCTGTAAAGAGCAATTGAAAGAATGCATATCCTGTAAAAGGAAGATGTTTTTGGTAAGGTAAGAGTCCATGAGTTGAGTTGCCTAGCATTTTCATGCATTTGACTATAAAAAAAGCTTTATTTGTATAGAAATTGATATATTGTTGAAATAAGAGTTTTCTATTGGAAATAAACCCAAGATACTGCTATGTATCTTTAGGACAAAGGATAGGGCTGCTGATTTGACTAAGGTCCAGTGCTGGAAGATTGAATGTACCATATAATCTGGAAAAATGGAAATTTTCAGTTTTCCCATGTTCTATTACAACTCCAAACTGATCTAGTAGTAAAGACATAATATTGTAACTACAAAAGAGATTGGCATTTGTGTTAGTAAAGAATTTATCCTGTGAAATGAACAGTCCATCATCTACAAACAAAAGAAAAGAAACAGGAATATTTAGATTTTTTATTTTTTTTCAAAGATATGAAAAATTAGAGCAATAAAAAGAGCAGATAAGATAGAAGATAGTGCTAATTCTTGACCTATACCTACATCTATAAAGAAAAAAGACAAAGTAAAACCATTCCATAAATAACAAGTTTTCCTGTCTACTAAATAATTAGAAAAGAATAGAGAAATTTTCATATCACATTCTGCTTTTCTTAGAATTAATAGGATTAAATAATGATTCAAAGATAGAAACAACTAAGTGATGTCAAATGCTAGCATACTTGTTTGAAGATTTTTAATCTATCCAGATCAGATTAAATGAGTCAAGAATAAGCCCTTATCCATAGTAGAGTGTTTTTTAAAACCTCCAAGTTAATTTGGGTGAATAAAGTTGTTTGTAATCAAATGATATTAAAGATGTTTGCTAATGAATTTTTCTGCCAGTTTTCCCAGTATATTTAATAGTATAATGGGATGGAAAGACTTAGGAGAGTTATAAGTGACTTTGTTGGGCTTTGGGATGATGATGAATAAAGATACCTTAAAATGTGATAGCTAATGTTCTAAATTGATACAGGCATTAGCAATATTGATGATATTATCCAAATATTTATCATCTCTGATAACTAGCTTGAGGTGCTTCCATGAAATTCTATATAGTCTAGAAGTAGACAAATTATTGTATTTGTCAATAGCCATCCTAAACTTTTTTCTAGAAAAAGAATTCCACAATGAGTACTGTTTAGATAAGAGTTTCTCTAATAAAGACTCATTCACTTGTTGACTTTGAGCTAAATTGAATGTTTAATGAAGCACATTCCAAAGGTCTTTAATTTTAATACACAGTTGTCTATTAAATTGAATTGCTTCAATGGTTAGTAATTTTTGTTTCTTGACCCTGTTACAAACTTCATTCAGCTTGTATCTCCACAACTAGTGGACTGATTTTCACAAACTAAGTTGTGCTATAAAGCCCCAAATGAGGGCTATATGTAAATATATGGGATGTATAAAAGCAATAACAAACAACTGAGATATCAGGTCATCAGTAACTGTAAAATCTTTGTTTGCTAATATCTCATGAATTACTAGATGGATTCACACAATCAAACTTATGTTAGAAAGTGCTCATCAAACTGTTTCCAATAATATATGATATATTATATAGCAATAAGTATTCATAGAGATACAAGTATATCAATGTAGTGACATAATTAGTTACCTTCTAAAATTAGTCTGACAGCTGCTATGACAGATGACAGCTTCCATCAAATACAAGTTTTGATCATGTAATAGCAACAGCTTGCACACAGACTATTACTCTTTTGTATATATACTTCTGTATCTGAGGATTAGACTTCAGACTTAATAACATTAATTTATATCAATTATTCCTATTGATACTACTCATCACCTATTATCATTATCTCCTTATACTGAACCTCTGAAACACTACTTAGTTCAAGTATCACAACCAGTAAGTAGCTTATTTGTGATAGCTTCCATCAGATACAAGTTTTGATCATATGATGAAAACAGCTTATGTATAGACTATTACTATTTTGTACATATACCTCTGTGTCTGAGGATTAGACCTCAGACTTAACAATATCATTTATTATCTGTATTGATCTTAATCATTATTGTCATCATTATTGAACTTTTGAATTACTCTTAGATCTCTGAGAGTGTACCTAAGGTTCAGATATCACAAATAAGTAAGTAGTTTATTTTGTAATAGACCTAATTCATCAGGTCTCATAGTCTACAATTCTTCTATGTGATTTCTTGAATTTTGTTGTTGAAGAATAATCATTTTGTATTCTTCACTATCTTCCTGAAGTATTTTCATTCTTCAACTTTCTTGAATGCTCTATAGGCTATAAACTTCTCCTAGCACTTATTACTTCACTAATCTTTGGAATGTCTCTTAATATTAATCCATCAAGAATGTAATATCCATGTTGACTTTGCTATATCAGCATATTCTTGGACTATGCTCTCAGGAGAGAGTTTGTCAGTGATGTTTGCTATATCAATACTTCTGAATTTTCTAATGAAATTCTCTACAAATTCAGATTTTTCTTCACTATTCTTGACAATGGTACATTTTTTCTTTAGAATGAACTCTTCCTTGATTATAATGTTCATGGTTAGAAGAGCATGATCTGATAGAAAATAGAGTTCTGGATAGATTTTGTAGTTGCTAAGTTCTACAGAATTTGATTATAAGAATAATAGATTGATGACTGAATTGGAATTGTTCTCATTATCAGAGTGTCAAGTAGAAACCTGTTAGATAACTGAGGATAAGGTAAGATCAAAGGAGTCCATGATATCTACTAAAATGTCACTATAAGAAGAATGAAAAGAATAAGACAGATCCTAATCACTATCCCTGATATTGAAATTGTCTGCCATAATTAAGACATTACAAATATTTGCTTCAGTATCCTTGAGATACTTTAAAGCTGAATGGTTATCATCTAAATAAATGTTAATCATGAAGAAAATTGAACTATTGTTGAAAAAAGGAAAACAACAAATGTCTTTATAGTTTGAAATGTCTTTTCTTAAAGAGAAATACATGGTCATTAAATGAATATTGATATATGTCACAACTCTTGGATAATCATGATCATTAGTGTTTGGTCTGGAAAATGTTATTCAGTTTGGATGATTGGTGGTACTTATGACTTTGTTCTCTTCTTCATTAGAAGAACTTAGAATGATTTATATAACAGACTAAGAAGGCTCTTAAATAAATAGTATGTCAAAATTCTTTGAGTTTCTAGTAAAGTTTTGATAAGTAATCTGTTCTTTTGAACATTTTGTGAGTATATCTTGAGACTTTCAATAATCATACTTGAATACTGCTTACAGCTGAGTGAATTAAGTTCTTCTTACTTTCTTAGGATTCTTTGTATGCTACTCTTTGTTGAATCAATGTTTCCAAAAGAAGTATGCATTTGAACTTGCTTAGTAGTCTCCTTTATAGTTGAGACATTTGAATGAATGAGAGTAGGGTTTATTTTGCTTGGTTTCCAATCTTAGAGGGTTTGTCTTGAAGTTTACATTGCAACATCAGGCAAAGTGATGGTGGTGTTCTGTTTTATAGAGTCTATTATATTTAATGCATTTTGACCCTTGAATTCTACATATGAAAGTTGTATGCCCCCACTTCCAACAGTTTTTTTATTGGAGCATACCTGGGTTCATGTTTGCTCCATGTATTATTATGATATAACTTCCCACATTAAAGAACCTGTTAATAAATGTTTTAGCTGAAGAACCACTTTGTATGTCCTAAATGTCTATTCAGATAATAACCATATCAAATTTAGAGAAAATTTTAACAACTCTTAATTTAGATGCAATTCAAATGTTATTAAAAATGTGAGTGGTTTTGATGATTGTTTCTATAATGCTAACATTGATTGGAGTGCTTGTACTTTCAATGAGGTAGGAAATATCTTAAGGTAAGATTTAGATTGTGGTAATCATATACTTTGTACATTTTTAGCATTCATAAAATTTAGATTTTTTATATATGTTTCAACTACTAAGAGATCTAATGGTGAAGCAATCTTGTTAGAATTGACTATTAGACCTTAATGGTCTGAGTGAATGAAATCAACAAAATTGTTAGATTTGACACCTTTGAGAGCACAATTAATGTTAGCCATATACTCATCTAAAGATTTTATGAAAGCTAATATGTTATTATTACCCATAGGAACAATAATCTACTTGTACAAAGATCTTTTGGTAGTCATGTTAATACAAAGTCTAGAATTACTGGAGTTGTTAATAGTTTTGTAGACTTCTTTCACTTTCTTGTTCAACAATTGGAAAAAAGATTCCTTTATCTTCAGAATTTCTTTGATGTTATCTAAAGAGGCTTGTGCATAGGAATATTGGAAAACAGTTTTTTCTTTATTTTTGCCATGGAATTTAGACTTGTTTATTTCCTCTTTAGATAGTCTAGAGAGAACTGGAGGAGAAAGCACTATTAGAGCTAGAACATGTAGGTTAAAAAATTTGACTGGATTAGTTTCAAACTGTTTCCAGATTTGTTTGATGCCAAATTGGTAGTATTGACATTCTTTCTATTGAATTATGACATAATATTCTATCTAAATGTCTGATTTCTATTATTTGTTTTGAGCTTGTCCCAACCACTTTTGTGGATTGCCAATATAAAATTCTATGCTGCTTAACTGAAACCTTCTAGATAAAGAAGATTTATTTCCTTATTGTTCTTGATATTCCTCTTGTTGATAAAAAAGGCCATATAATTTAAAGAAACAATAATGTTTTTGACATTATCTGCAGACTTTTTGATTGTATTAAATATAAATATAGAGTTAAAATTGCCATCATAAAGATTAAGGTCAGCTGGTTCAGAGTTTTAATATGGGATCAAAGAGACATCAAGGCCATGCTGTTGATTAGAAGCATTGTTCATGGACACCTTACCTTCAACATATATACTAGATAAGTGAGAGAAACCATAGGCTTTATCCTGGTCAGGTGAATTTCTTCCCCCTTAGGAGATGCATATAAGAGCTAAAGATTTTTCTGTTTGGTTTGGTTGAACTAGGAGAGATCACTGCTTTGTGCTTCTATTTTTTTGACATACAAGATAAATAGTATGTCTGAATGAGCCAATATTTCTCTTAACATAACTCTGCTTAGGATTATGGACCTGCCTCTTAGCTTGTCCATATTGATATTCTTTGAGACATAGTTGGCTTCTACTGGGTTAGACATTGCTAAAAATTTAAGAAAAGAGTTTATATTTGCAATTTCTCTATTATACACTATCATATAAGACAGTGGTACAAGAGAGAGAAATAATGAGCCTATACAATAATAGTTAAGAAAGAAGCTTTAAATAAACAATTCAAAGCAGAATTAATTATAGAATCAAGTTCAAGATATGTAGCACTATGTTTCTATATTCCAAAGAAGAATAGGTCTTTGTAATTAGTATAGGATTAAACCAACATACAATAAAAGACAAGATACTACTACTATTAATTGTAGAAGTAATTGACAAACTTAAAGATGTAAGATACTTCAACAAGGTGGATCTTATCTGGAACTACAACAATGTATGGATCAAAGAAGAAAGAACTATTTGACCTAAAAGTCATGTATTTTGGACTATGTAATTTTCTAGGAATATTTCAAAGGATGATGAGTAGTATATTCCAAGAACTATTGTATAAAGAAATACTTGCAAACTACATGGACAACTTCATAATACTAGTAAAGACCAAGAATGAACTAGAAGAAAGAACAATATAATTCTTAAAGATAGTAGAGAAACATAATCTCTCTTTCAAAAGACCAAGGTATAATTTCAGTGCTGAAGAAATACCTATTCTGGGAGTAGTAGTTGAATGAGGAGAAGTACAAATGAAAGATGAAAAAGTCAAGGCAGTCAAGGAATAGAGAACATCTACCAACATAAAGAAAGTAGAAAACTTCTTATAGTTTGCAAATTTTTACAGATGCTTTATCAAAAAATTTAGTTATATAGCAAAATCTCTCAAAAAACTCAAAGGCACAAAAGAATAGAAATAGAAAAAAGAATACTAAATAGCATTCAAATAATTAAAGAATAAGATTACTAGTCAACCAGTACTTGCTTTATTTAGAAAAGAAAGAAAATTCTAAGTCGAAACTAATATATGTTGGGTGTGGTTTATATCAGGAACTGTCAGACATAGTTCATACTAGAAGATAAAGTTTATGAAGTTGGCTCAGGAATATGTAAAGTATGGAAACTCTGTACAATAAGCTTAGTGATATAAACTTGTTAGAACAACCTTGGTTTCAGCTTATATACTATATCATTTGTCTGCTATGTTGTTGCAACTTCAGATGAGTAGATAAAGTCTGAGATGAAAATGAGTACTAATTTGGTGTGTTACCATTGAACACTGAAGATTAAGTTCAATGAAAGTTATCTTTGTTGATTATTAGACTAGTGAATTATAGTATAACTACTAGTCTTACATACAAGTCAGATATATAGGAGATGCTCAGAGCTTCAGTGTATTGCCCCAAGTGGAGGTTTTAGTGGTAAGATACTGACAAGGGTCAGATAGAAGAACTCTGCCATAGAAAACTAAGTTTGATAGAAGTATCCCCATCATAGAAAACTAGATATTCAGATTGTTGTATCAACTACCACAGAAATATGTTGCAAGAAATATGGCTATTATAGAAGATAGGCTTGTCTTGGATATATTGTAATGACCATACTATTATAGGGACATATCTTTAGAATAGATGGACTTGCCATATAACAATATATTAGAATATACTATAGGAGAAGTTTTACCATAGAAACAAGAAGGAAAATAGAAGCCAATCACATTTTTCATCAAGGACAACATAAGCAGCTAAAATAAACTATGAGATATATGACAAAGAATTATTGACTATAATAAAAGCTCTAACAAAATAAAAACAATAGTTATTGAATGCCAAAGAAAAGTTCAAAGTCTAGACCAACCACAAAAATCTCAAGTATTTCAAAGAACCATACAAACTCAATAAACAACAAGCAAGATAGTATCTCAAGTTACAAGAGTATAATTTTATATTCTAGAGAAAATGAATACTAGAGCAGATATCCTGCCTATAAAAGATTAAGTAGACACCAAAAAAGATGACAATAATATCAAGATGCTCAAAAACAAACTACAAAAATGAAGATAAGTTACAGAAGCAGAAATAACAATGTTCTGAGAAAACCAAGTAATAGAAGAAACCATATTATTAGAAGAAATTTAAAAAATAACATTAGAGAACAAGAATTATAGAAGGAATTGGAAAAAGATAACAGTCAAGTATAGTAAGACAATAGAGTAGTATACATGGATAGAAAAATTTATATACTCAACAATTAAAAAATTTGAGAATAAATTCTACAAGAAAATTATGATCTAGCAGATATAGAATATCTAGGATAACAAAGGATACTTGAGTTAATTCAGATGAATTATTGGTGGCTAGGAATATAAAATTACATCAAGAAATATATTCAAGGATGTTAAAAATGTCAACAGAACAAAGTATAACACATAAAGAAGACAGGAGAACTTCATCTATTAGAAACACCTCAAGAACCATGGTAAAATATTAGTACTGACATTATAGGACCACTCTCAAGATAAAATAACAAGGAAGCTATAGTGGTCATAGTAAATTGATTTACAAAGATGATCAGACTTAGAGGAACAACAATGGTAGTATCAATCAGAGAAAAGAGTTAAGATATATAAAGATGACATATGAAAAATGCATGGAGTTCCAAAGAAAATTCTTTGTAATAGAAGACCTCAATTTGTCTTATGATTCATGAAAGACTTATATAAAGCTCTAGGAACAAAAAGAACATTGTCAATAGCATACCACTCTCAAACAGATGGTTAAACAGAAAGGATCAACTAGAAGGTCAAGGTATTCTTATGATATTATGTTAATTATTAGCAAGATGATTGAACAGAATAGTTATTGGTAGCAGAATTCCAGTATAATAACAAGAAAAACTCAGCTACAGAGTACACACCATTTGAACTTAATTTTGAAAGATACTCATGGAAGAGAGATCTAACAATAAAGATGGAATTACCAAAACTGGAGACTTTTCTTGAGAAGCTATAAAGAAGTTGAGAAACAGTAAAATTATCTATATAGAAGTTCAAAGTAATAAAGAAGCAGTTCAACAAAAAAGGACAAAATCCTCAGTGGTTGAAATGAGAAGACAATGTGTGGCTGGAAGCAAAAAATATATAGTCAAAATTATCCTCAAATTTAGACCAAAAATACTATAGACCCTTCAAAATTACAAAGAAAATTGGACAAGAAGTATTCCAACTGAAATTACCAGAAAGATAGATGATATACAATGTATTTGATGAAGACCTGCTAACATGATGCAAAGAGCCTCAATTTAAGAGACAACACATAAATCTAGCACTACTATCTGATATCATTAATGAGAAAGAAGAATATGAAGTGAAAAAAGTATAAGGACACTAGAAACAAAGCAGGAGTATACAATCCTTAGGATATTGGAAAAGATATGGAAACAAACATAACCAATGGATAGCAGAAACAGTGTTATCACATACTCAAGAAGCAATTCAAGACTATTAAACAAAGTTTTTGAGATGAAATCTATAAAAAAAAGGGGATAAAACTTCAAATCAATATCTGAAATCATATCCATTTGTCACAAACTTCATTCAGCTTGTATCTCCACAACCAGTGGACCGATTTTCACAAACTAAGTTGCGCTGGAAAGCCCCAAATGAGAGCTATCCGCACATATGTGGGATGTACAAAAGCAACAACAAACAACTGAGATATCAGGCCATCAGTAGCTGTAAAAGCTTTGTCTGCTAATATCTCATGAACGGCTGAACGGATTCACACGATTGAACTTGAGTTGGGAAGTGCTCATCAATTCGTTTCCAACGATATATGATGCATCTCAAAGCAACAAGTATTGGTAGAGATACAAGCATATCAATATAGTGACATAATTAGTTACCTTCTAAAATTAGCCTGACAGCTCCCATCAGATACGAGTTCTGATCATGTGATGGCAACAGCTTGCGCACGGACCATCACTCTTTTATATATATACCTCTGTGTCTGAGGGCTAGACCTTAGACTTAACAACATCAATTATTCTTATTGATACTTTTCATCATCTGTCAATCATCATATCCTTATACTGAACCTCTGAAACACTATTCAGCTCCAGTATCACAACCAGTGAGTATCTTATTTGTGATACCATTACTTGAGAAACACTAAATAGTTTACTTTACACCTACTTTCTCATTCTCTAACCCCTACATCTCTTGAACCGTTAACAATCTTGACCTCATTATAATACTCAACAAAGAGAAGAAAGACTAGAAGAAGAAATATTGTCAACAACCAACTGGCAGATATTGAGACTATTTTATTACAAACAGGAATAACATACAAAATACAAGTAGGAGAAGATATTTACATATACCTCCATGAGTCATACTAGTCATATATCTCAGATAGAATCTTCAGGGATATGACTAGTGGATAAGTCCACTGGAAGGTTGGAGATATATTGTTGCTAACATCAGAAGTGATAATAGTTTTAGTCAATTTTCAGGATAAGGCTTATAGTATAAACTACTTGTTTATATACTAAGTATACTACTAAGGGTAGTTATCTAGAATAGAGACTGCTAAGCATTACTCTAGTTTCTAGTAATTCTCAAATATCAGAGATAGAGATTTATAGAGTTAGCAAGAATCCAGCAAAGACATCCAAAGTATGATAAAGAGATGTGATCTATATTGAAAGAGGTCAGAGAGTGTGAATAAGAAAGGAGGTGTTGTCCATGAGTTGGGATGAATGTGGCTGGATCAGAATGTGACAAACCTGAGCTAAGCTTATGATCATAACAGTTGTCATCTACATATCTGTAGTATTCACTTCTAACTCACTTCTGATTTCACTAAGTCACAATTGATCTGTCTTCTATGCTATCCCCATAGATTTACTTGATAAGTGTGAACTGCCTCCTAATAAGAGATGACAACTACTTTAAATATTTAAAGAATCCATATCAATTAGACAGAATATCAGGCAGAAAATTTTCTGATATGACTATAGAATGATAGTGTTAGGTAGTCAGGAATCTTAATAGAAAGACCTAGAACATTGTAGATTGGTAGGAGCTAGTTTGTTACATACAGTTCACATCTCACTATTCAAGATTTGTAGCAGAATCTTGGAAGGTAGATAAGTAGTATACTTTATCTGAAATCCATGAAATACAGATATCAAATAATCTTTAGCTTCAGCTTATATGTTGTACCTCTACTAGTCACACTGGTCACATATTTTGAAGATCATACTTAGAGAGCTGAGAGATAATAAGTCTACTAGGAGGTGGAGAGATGTGTTGTTACCAATACTGGAAGAGAGTGTTAGTTTTAGTTAATTTTCAGGATAAGAGTTTATAATGTAATGACTGGCTTATATACCAAGTATTCTATATAAGGTAGTTATTTAGGATAGAAACTATAAGTGAGTTACCCTAGGTCTGGATGGTTCTTGAATAGAGGGATGAATGATCATAGAGTTATTAGGATATTGTTATGGACTAAGGCTCAAAGTGTTTAAGCGATAGAACAACTCTTGTATTGAGTAACACAAGAGAACTCGATAGAGTTCCTAAGACAAAGTAGTCTACCTTATATACTATAACCCATGGTCCGTGCTAGCTACTGTGCACCCTACCCTAA
>JAJOHK020000276.1:0-31955 GCA_022457215.2 Leucocoprinus gongylophorus | reverse complement strand
ATTTATTTTAATTTTTTTATTTTTTTTTTTAATTTTATATTTTTTATGTTTTATTTTTTTTAATTTTTCAATTATTTTATTTACCCTAAACTTTGATATTTTTTTGATTACACTCCATTTTTTTTTTTTTTTTTTTTTTAAGTCAACAATTTATTACACGGGGCGCGATGGCAGTCCGTGCCTACAGGAGGAATTATGTATAGAGTATCAATACCCTAACCTTTTTATGTAGTTACCCAACACAAAGGACTACTACTAAGGAATTGAACCCATAACCTCAAGTAGGTTTGAGGTAGGCATAATATATATGGATGGGGGTCTCTTCCACTATGCCATTTCTCCCCCGATTACACTCCATTAACAGTCAACATTTCTATTATTGAGAAATTTATTCTAGATAAATAGTATACAAGTATCAAAAATAGTAAAGAGGAAGATAAATTTATCTCTAAACTTATAGAAGCTATTAAGAAGATCAGTTCATTGCATTTAATAGACAAAGACTTGCTTGAACTTACAGTTCAAGAATTTACAGACAAATCAGATCTCATTATAAACATTCAAAATGCATTAATATCATTAAACACTCTAAAGCTTGGTAGAATGAAGATTGTCAAGTTAAACTAGCAAATTACAGAGCATTCAAAGGTACCATCAAAAAAAAACAAAGTGTTTATTTGATGACAAAATTCAAGAAATTATATCAAAAACCAAAGATCTTGGAATCTCATAAATTGGATTAAAAAACAAAAACTTCTGGCTATTGAAGCACTGTAATATAACAGATAATTATGTATAGAGTCACAAGACTGGTCATGGGATATAAGAGAAGGAAGTAGAAGGTTCTGGAACAAAGTGACGTCATACAGCATGGACAACACATGCTGGCCTCATGTTATACTCATGGTCATTTAGGGTAGGGTGCACAGTAGTTAGCACAGACCATGGGTACTAGTATATAAGGTAGACTACTCTGTACTAGGAACTCTATCGAGTTCTCTTGTGTTACTCAATACAAGAGTTGTTTCTTGACTTAACCCTCTGAGTCTTGATCCATAACAAAGTACTTCACTAATCCTTTAACTCAGCACAAAATTGTCAAGTCAACACTGATGTCTTGAATGAAATCTCATTTAAGCTAGTATTAGAATGGGTGCTCTTCTTGATTGAAGAATTCAAAAGTGCCATTGCTAAATGTAATAAGTCTATACCTGGTCCAAATAGGGTGTTGTAGAAACATCTTAAATCAATTGTCAAAGATAACATGTGTTTAAACAATATTGTTAACATTGTTAATATATATATCAACTTGGATTATTAGCCATCATACTTTAAAATGTCATTGTCAATTATCATTTTTTAGCCAAATAAAACTTCTTGTTACAACCTTAGGCTAAGCTTAGGTTACAGCTTAAGCAAAGACTTGAGAATAGAGTAGTGGAAAATGCAATTGGTAAAGTGTAAAGATACAAGAGTACATCTATACTATATATATGAAAGTATAACAAGGAGATAGTCTATAATACACAAGGTAACCAAGACATAGAACATGAGGGAAGAGCAAGAATACAGTATCTACTACATAAGACACTGACTGAGACTACTTTAGTACAGCTGATCATGTCATCATTGCCCTATACCCTAGTCCATGCTGAAGACATGAGATATCAATTATAACACTTCTTATAATTCATCCAAGATGTTTCAACCTATTGTTTTATTGAATATGCTAGAAAAACTTATTAAAAAAGTCATTAGAGAAAGACTTCAATTCCAAGTAATTTTAAATAATTTTCTTTTATCCCAATCAACTCAGTAGACTGAAACAATAATCAATCATAAATACAGGTACCTTTTTAACCCATTTAATTTAGTCAGAATGGGTTAGAAATCTTCAAATGAGTATATTAGCATTTGATATTATTTAGTTCTTCCTGTTGTAGCAACCACTCGTCACTCAAGGACAAATGATCTCACAACGAGCAAAGCTCTCTAATGGGCTATCAAGTAAAGAGTGGGGGAATTACAAGAGAACTCAACAAGAAGCCCTTGCTGTATTGCTCCTCTATTTATATAAATTACATGTGGTCCGTGCTACAACAATATTAACCTGCCCTTATATCCATGCTGCTACCTCATGTCCTATTACTCATCCACATGTGTTTTCCTTAAGACCACCATGCTTCCTACATGTACCCTGACGTCATACCTTTAATCTCTACTGTACATGTGCATACCATGAGGAACTCATGTTTCTTGATGTCATCCCTAACCCTAACTTCTTCTAGACTCTTCCTGATTCTTCTAGACTGCTCTAGACTCTATCACATGACTTCCAGATCATGTGCCTATCTCTTATCTCTCTTCCGTTGTAGACTAATAATTATAATACTTAACCCTAACTCTAGTCCAAGTCTGTCCACATACTCGTCTTATAACATTTCCTATTACTAAACTACTAACTTCTTTCTAGAATACTGGATAAAGTTGGGTTTGATCCAAGAATCTTTTTATTCTTTTCTAATTGTTTAGTTAGCAGAAAAACTCAATATTTATGAAACAATTTTTCTTCTCTATTTTTCAATGTTAATATTGGTATAAAACAAGGTTCTGTCTTATTTCCAATCTTATTGGCTCTCTATCTCTCACCAATTTTTTATATTTTTTAAAAAAAGCTAAAAATCTAAAAATTCCAGTTTTGTTTCTATTATTCATAAATAATAGCCTTTTGATACCATAAGAAAAATCATTGGAAAAAATGAACTCTAATCTTTTTTGTAACTACAATATTATTTTCTCTTTGCTTAAACAGTTTAGACTTATTATGTTATGACTTAAGCTTATATGCAAAGCAAAAGATATACTTTTGTATTGAGTAATATAAGAGAACTCAATAGAGTTCCTAAGTATAAATTGTCTACCTTATATATAAACTATTGTTGGTCTGTGCTACACTTTTTTAGCCCTATGCTAATAATCATATGTTCTCCTTAAGGTCAACATTGTTATAACCTTAAACTTTTAGAGCAAGGTAAAAGATCAAACTCTTGTATTAGAGTAAATATAAGAGAACTCGATAGAGAGCTCTTTACAAAGTAGTCTACCTTATATACTTATCCAGATGGTCCATGCTAACTACTGTGCACCCTACCCTAAATGACTATGTATAAGACATGAGGTCAACATGTGGTATACATGTTGTATGACATCACTTCTTCTAGAACCTTTTATTTTCTTCTCTCATATCCTGTGATTAGTATTGTGATCACATCATTAGATGTGACTGATGTGACAGTGTGACCAATCACTTTAACCCTAACCCAGAGTTCTAAAAATAGAAAGTGTAAAATAATTTGAAAAATAGAAAATGAAAATAAAATAAAATAAAATTGAAGTCTATCATTCTTATTTCTTACAGATATGTGTTACTCTTACTATCTGACATTATCATCTCTAGAACCTTCTATGTTGTTCCATTGCATCATGTGAGCATGTGACCTATGTGACATGTGACATCACATTTTGTCTTCTTCACCTATATCTGTTATGATCTTAAGTTCTTAGAGTAAGACAAAAGAATAACTCTTGTATTGAGTAACATAAGAGAACTTGATAGAGAACTCTTCTACAAACTAGTCTACCTTATATAGTCCTACAGATGGTCTGTGCTAAGTACTGTGTACCCTACCCTAAAAAACCATGTGTAGTCCATGAGGTCAACATATAGTGTTTATGTTGTATGATGTCATCTGTTCTTAAATCTTCTAATAAATTCTCCCAAGTCTCATGATCTATCTTGTGACTATGCCATCAGGTGACTGATGTGACAGCATAACCAATCAATCCTATCCCTAGTTGTTCTAAAAATAAAAAATAGAAAAATAAATGGAAAAGAAAATAAAAAATAAAAAGAAAAAGAAAATAAATCAAGTCCACTTTCTTTGATCTTGACAATATCCAAATAAAGAAAAGGAAAAAGAAACTCAAAATAAAATAAAGAAAAGAGAAAATAAAAATAGAATAAAACCAAGTCCATCATTTACAACTCTGACATATTATTAAACATGGGAAAACTGAAGTCTTTTATTTTTCTAAATCATATAGAGTATTCAATCTTTCTCTTCTCAATCTTAGTCATCATAGAGGTTCTGCTCTTTGTTCCAAAGACACTTGGTATTATCTTGGGTTTATGTTTGATAGAAAGCTTTCATTTCAATAATACATTAAATTTTATTTAAGTAAAGCTCTATTAACTGTTAAGTCCATGAAAATGCTCAGAAACTCTATGCAGAGCTTACTCCATAACAATATCATGTGACTGTAACTGATGTGTGACAATTTGTGATAGTGACATATAATAATATACTACTTCCAACTCTAAGTCTTGAATAAGAAAAAAAGATAAAAATAAAAATAAAAATAAAAAGGAAAATAAAATTTATTAAGTCTATCATCTTCAACTCTGACAAAAGGATAGTAGAAGAATCTAGAATAACAAGTTAACAAGCATAGCTATATTTACCTTATAGTAATAGTATAATAGACTTATAAATGATATATATACTTTAGAGCAGAGTTATTTATTGATAGCATGGACTATATAACATTAGTATATATAGTATAGCAATATATTAGAGACTTCTTATTGACTTTTTTGTAATCTCTAAAAATACCTTCTATATAGGACTTGCATACTCTATATTACTCTTTATAGAATTACTAACATACACTCTCAATAAGCTCAGAAAGATGTAAAAAAGAGCTTCTTTATAGATTTTAGGTACTTTTCACATATCTTCTACTCTGGAAATTGAAGCTATAGCTAGCTTAGTTCTCATCCATCTTAGGATTTCTACTCTCCTAAACAACCACACTATTATTTGAAAGCAGACATGTTGAAAATACTAATTCTCATAGTCTATCATTGGAAAATATGACTTCTAAATAATAACTAAAAATCAAAAGTTTTGTTGTTGATGCCAACAATTGTCTTAATGAAATCTTTTCCATATTTAATTCTCTCAATAGTGAATTCTCTCCCAGTTCCCAATTAGTTGATACTTTTTCTAGTTATTTTTCATTTTACTGAGAAAATCATAGAAACAAAGAAAGCAAGGTTGCTCATATTTACAAACTTGATAAAAAAGTTCTTAACACTTTGTTCAATCCCAAATCTGTTGATATTAGCATTAAGAACAATGTTGTTACATTGATTGTGTACATCTATTTGTGTTCAAATCCTATTAATGAATTAATATATCATGCAGTTAGCATTACTCTTATAGAAGCCAAATTGTTCACTATTAGGTATGGTATCAACTAGGCTATTCAAATCTCAGAAGTCTCTTATAGTCATTATCACAGACACTATATATGTGGCTTATCAAATTTTTGATTTATTGATCCATTTTTATCAACATCAATCAATAGCTATATCCAAAGATTTCAAGGAATTCTTTAATAAGCACCTCTCAAACTTTATCAAATTTTGGGACTGCTAAAGTAATAACAACTAGCCTTTTCACTCTATAGTTGATAAAGAGACAAAAAAATTCAACTTCACACTCTATTCCTATATAAATTATTTTAGGATTTTGACAAAAAGAGTAAATGCAACAATATCTTAAAAACTTGGAAAATGACTTTTCAAGTGTCTGATGCTAAAGACAGACAATTCCTTGACCTATTAGACAATGATCTCCATCCTATAGAATCTTTGTACATCAAAGAAGGTTCATGGATTAAGTACTTTGGGCACTTAAACTCTTTATGCATAAGAGCTACAAGAGCTATTATCAATCATACTTCTATAGGAGAATACTGTCTTTGTTTCTTTCCAAAAAAGAACTTCAGTTGCTTATGCAAAAGCTATCCAATAGAGTTGAAATGCTATATTTTCCATAATTGTAAGAGATTTAATAATTATTGGAATCTGAGGAGAGATACAATTAGTTATTTTGTGTTATTTATAGAATTCAACTCAAATACCTTCTTCTTCAGTGAAGGTATTACATAGCAGAGTAGCCTCTGCTTGTGTAGTAGTTATAATATTTGTTTTCATTTTATTCTCTTTTATATTATCTTTTTTCTTCCTTTCTCTTCTTTTATTTTATTTCCATGTTGTCTGTTCCTATATAATATAGTTACGAAGTAGCTATCATGGTCTGTTTATATGCTCTGTATAATAAATTGTTGATTTAAAAATAGAAAAAATAAAAATGATATATTATATGGTACATTACTAGAATACATAATGAAACATATATTAGGGTGACTGAATAAAGTCTATGGGATTTTAGTAGAGTTGTTTCTTCAGAAAAATGTAAAGATATGCTAATCAAATACAAGCTATCTTTGAAAACCTAAAAGTGTTAGAGTTGAAGACAGTTTTTTTCTTTCTTATTTTTATTCTCCTTTTTATTTATTTTCTTTATTAGGGCTTAAGATTAGGGGCTGGGAGAGAGATAGCATAGTGAAAATAACCACTATTTTACATGGATTATGCCTACCTCAAGCCTACTTGAGATTATAGGTTCAATTCCTGAGTAATCCTTCATGTTGGGAAACTGCATATGTAAGGTTAGGGTTGATAAACTGTAAATAATCTCTTGTAGGCATGAACTACTACTGTATCTTGTGTAATGAATTGTTCATTATAAAAAAAAAGATTAGAAGTTAGTGTAATAAAGAATATAACACTGGTTATAAAGTAGTCATATATATCATAGTCATAGGGCATACAATCATGTGATATAGAAAAGATTGTAGAAGATTCCAGAACAGATATTAAATATAGTTTATATCTTATTATTTGAGATCTGATAATGGTCTCTTAGAAGTCTAAAATGAGTAATTATATATCATCTAAGAATACAGAATGTAAGAGTCAGAATAATCTTTGGCTTGAACTTGTGTGCTATGCCTCTACAAATTGCACTAGTTATATATTTCAGATGAGTTGCTTAGGATATAACTAATAGATAAGTCTACTAGAAGATGAGAGATGTGTTATTACTAACACTGAAAGTTAGTAATAGTTTTAGTTGATTTTCAGAATAAGACTTACAGTGTAAACTACTAGCTTATATACTAAGTATACTACTTAGAATAGTTATCTAAAAATAAAAACTGCTAAATGTTATTCTAGTTTTTTGTGATCTTTAAATGTCAGGGATAAAGATTTATGAAGTTAATAAGAGTCTAGTAAAAACATCTGAGATATAATAAAGACAAGTGATTTGTATCAAAAGAGATTAGGGAGTGTAGATGAGGAGAGAGATATTATCCATGAGTTAAAACAAATATAGCCAGATCAGAATATAATAACAGATAGTATTATATAGCATAGTTACAACATGTTGGTCTTATAGAGTACATAGACCTAAAGATAGGTTAGTTATAGTATATGTACAGACTATGGTCTATAATATATAAGATAGATTAGTTTGTAATGGGAATTTCATCAAGTTTTCTTGTATAAACTCTATATAAGGTTCTTTTTTTGATTTAACTCTATGTTAGACTTGAAGATGGTGGACTTGTTCCTTTTCTATTTTTCTCCTATTATTATTTAGTTTTTCTTATTTTTTCTATTTTTTCTCATTCTAGACTTAGTTAAGGGAAATAATGTAATTGTTATAACTTAAGTTCTTGAGTAAAGATAAAAGAACTTGATAGAGTTCCAAGTACAAGATAGTCTATCTTATATACTATAGACTGTGGTTTGTGTGCATACTACAACTAACCTACTCTAAAGTACATATACTTTCCATAAGGTTAATATGTTATTGCTATGTTATATAATATTACCTATTTCAGAACCTTCTATATCCTTTTTTGTGTTATATGATCATGTGATCTGTGACTGTGACAGGTATTATGCTTATATCACATGTGATATCACCTCACACCCTTTGTCTATGTTAAAGATAAAGAAAAGTAAAAAAAATAAAGTAAAGAGACCTAAAAATAAAATAGAAGGGAAATAAAATCAAAACTAAGTTCACTATCTACAACTCTGATAGTAATGTCACAAGTTGGTTACATATGTCACAGTCACAGTTACAACATCATGTGATATATCAAAGAATTTAGAAAAATAACATTATATTATAATTAATAGCTAAAAAAACAGAAGAGACAGAAAAAAGACAGAAAGTAGTTTTAAAATTCAGATATGGGTTCTAACCAGAGGTGGCTAAACTACTCTTATTTAATAGGGATATAGAAAAGATAGCTAGATTTGTAATAGTATGTAAATTATATATCAGAATAAGAATAAGAAAAAAAGTAGAGGAGCAAGTATAGTGAATCTTGATATATATACAGAGATGATTAGTAGATATTTGGAAGGAAAATATACTAGAAAACCTAGAATTGGAGAAATTGAAGTTTAAACCAGTAAAGAAATGTTTAACAAAATTAAAGAAGAAGTTTGGAGAAGGAAATGATGAGTTGGTAAAGATAGTATATTGTGGTAACCACTAGTGACAAATACCAATAGTAATACAAGAAGTAAATCTCTTAGTAGGATATTGTTGTGGGAATTACAAGAGAACTTGACAAGGAGTCTTTGCTGTATTTATATACTATTTATACAAAGTCCTCATACTCTGTGCTAATGATAAATAGCCCTACTTTAATGTCCATGTGTAGTTCATACTTCTACCATGTATCAACCTTATGTTTTCCATAAGAATACCATGCTATATATATATGCCCTGATATCATTCTTCTAGTTCTTTCTTCTAGAGTCTAGGTCTATGACCTCATATCATGTGACTGCAGTCACATGCCTCTTCATTATCAAAATAAAAGAAAAAGAAAAGAAAAATCCAAAGGAAAGAAATATTAAATCAAGAAAAATAAATAAAAGAAAAGAAAAATATTAGTGTTTAAGTGCACTATAACATAGCAAAGCTCAAACAAGTGAAATAAGGTTCTTAGACTATAGACAAATTTGTTCAAATATTCAAACAAGTAGCAGAAGATAGCAGATATGAAGAAAGAGTACTAACTGAAGAATTTAAGAGAGAAATAAGTGGTGTTATTAAATATAAGCTTATAAAAGCAGAATATCTCTCTCAAGGCATTAAATAATAGTATGAAAGAAGAAAGAAAAGAAATTAAGAGGAAAAATTCAAACACTAAGACAAACTATAATTATAAATATAAAAAATGAGTTCAGACAATGCTTGGTTTTATCTTGGATCTAGTCTAGAAAGAAAGAGTTTTAGTAGATATCAATAAGGCTTGTTTTAATAGAAGGAGTAGAAAGAACAAATATAGTTATTATTAGACATGGTTTATATCTTATTATTTAAGATCTGATAAAGCACCTTGCAAGTCCAAATAAGTCATTTTTATGTTATTCAAGAACAGATTTAGAATAGTCTTTAGCTTCAGCTTGTATACTGTATCTCTATAAGTTACATAGATCATATATTTTGAAAAATGTCAGAAGTATAATATGAAGTATATATATAGTACCAGCCAGATGTCAAAGCTAAGCTTAACATTATACACTTTTAGTATAACTGGTTCAGTGGCTAGTCTATTCCTAACAAAAGAGAACTTAGAGACTTAGAGTTTTGGAAGCATTAGAAAATAGTATGTTATTACCAACATTAGAAAAGAGTGTCAGTTTTAGTTAATTTTCAAAATAAGACTAATTATCATAGTATGCTTAAACTTTTATATTTATATATTTTTCTTTGATTTCTTAAACAATGAAGAGACATGTGACTGTGATTACATAATGAATCCACATAACATTATGTTATAGATCTAAAACTTAGAAAAAGAGGCTAGAAGAATAAGATATATATTTATTGTTAGCATAGACTATAAACTACTTATATAAACTTATAAAACTACTTAGTATACTATTAACTATTTTAGCTAGTGATTATTACACCACTAATATAGTGTAAACTACTAGTTTATATATGTCATATGCAAGTTCCACCTATCCGGAAAACTACATCCCCGCAGTGATGCCACCTCTGAACCATACAAGCCCGTCTTCCATGGCGGCCACCTTTCTCGCAACACGTTTTATGGCGGTGCTGCAACCTTCCGGATATTCCGTCTTCCACGGTGGAGATACTCCTATTCAACTCAGTCTTCCATGACGGAGTTGCTCCTGTCAGTGTCTCAACACTGAAACCTCTGCTCGGGGCAATAGGGGTTTTACTACTGAAACCCCAAGCATCTCCTATACTTTCCATTTGTATATAAGACTAGTAGTTACACTGTAATTCGCTAGTCTGATAATCGACGAAGATAATCTCTTATTGAACTCGATCTCCGGTGTTCAACGGCGACACACCATTCAGCACTCACTTCCACTCGGACTCCCTCTCCTTCATCTGAAGTTGCGACCATACGGCAGACAGACGGCGTAGCACATAAGCTGAAGCCAAGGTCGTTCCACAAGTCCGCTCATCTCTGAGTCCATTCTGCGGACTTCCAACCCGGTGTGAACCGCGCCTGACAATATACACTAGTTTACTAGTCTATGCTACAATACCATTAACCTACCCTAAAGAACATATGTTATCCTTAAGATTAACATATATCAAATATGTTATAGTAACATTATTTCTTTTTAAAAACTTCTACCATATTCCATTATAACATGTAATTATGTGACTTGTGACTAATGTGACATTTTGTGACAGTTACCTATAACATTACACTAACTCTAACTCTAAGTTTCAGAATAGAAAATAATTAAAAATAAAAATAAAAATGAGAAATAAAAATAAAGTCTATTGTTTGTGATTCTGATAATAGACTCCTATCTTTAATATCTAAGAATCACTAGCAAACTAGAGTAACTCATTTAACAGTCTCCATTTTAGATAACTACTCTAAGTAATATATCTAGTATATTGTCAGGCGCAGTTCACACCGGGTTGGAAGTCCACAGAATGGACTCAGAGATGAGCGGACTTGTGGAACGACCTTGGCTTCAGCTTATGTGCTACGCCGTCTGTCTGCCGCATGGTCGCAACTTCAGATGAAGGAGAGGGAGTCCGAGTGGAAGTGAGTGCTGAATGGTGTGTCGCCGTTGAACACCGGAGATCGAGTTCAATAAGAGATTATCTTCGTCGATTATCAGACTAGCGAATTACAGTGTAACTACTAGTCTTATATACAAATGGAAAGTATAGAAGATGCTTGGGGTTTCAGTAGTAAAACCCCTATTGCCCCGAGTGGAGGTTTCAGTGTTGAGACACTGACAGGAGCAACTCCGTCATGGAAGACTGAGTTGAATAGGAGTATCTCTGCCGTGGAAGACGGAATATCCGGAAGGTTGCAGCACCGCCATAAAACGTGTTGCGAGAAAGGTGGCCGCCATGGAAGACGGGCTTGTATGGTTCAGAGGTGGCATCACTGCGGGGATGTAGTTTTCCGGATAGGTGGAACTTGCATATGACATATATAAAGTAAACAAGTTTGTACTAAAAACTCTATTGAGTTCTCTTGTATTAATCTAATACAAGGTTTTCTTTCTTATCTCAACTCTTAGAGGTTTAAATTATAACATCCATGAAGTTTGACAAAGAGCTAGCAAGGACATCTAAGAGGGAATAGAGAGAGGTAATCTGTACTGGAAGATGTTAGAGAGTATAGATAAGAGAGAAAGTATTATTTGTAGTTTAGAATGAATAGCCAAAACAGAATGTGCCAGTCATAGTAAATTTACAATATTAGTAAGCAGAGTTTGTATTCAAATGAGACTCATATGCTATAAAGGTGGAATGAGAAAGAAATTGCTATAACTATGAAATATTTGGGCATATAACAAGATATTATAGAAATTAGAGATTTGTAGAATAGAGAACAAGGATGTTATAACCTAAGTTCTTAAAGTAAGACAAAAGATACACTCTTGTGTTGAGTAATATAAGAGAACTTGATAAAGTTCTAAGTATAAACTAATCTACCTTATATAATACAGACCATAGTCTGTACATAACTAACCTACTCTAAAGTATATTGTCACAAACTTCATTCAGCTTGTATCTCCACAACCAGTGGACTGATTTTCACAAACTAAGTTATGTTGTAAAGCCTCTTATTTGGCTATCTACACATATGTGGGATATATAGAAGTGATAACAAATAACTGAGATATCAGGCCATCAGTAGTTGTAAAAGCTTTGTTTGCTAATATCTCATGAACAGCTAAACAGATTTGCACAATTAAACTTGCTTTGGAAAGTGCTTATCAATCTGTTTCCAACGATTTATGATGTGTCTCAAAGTAATAAGTATTGGTAGAGATACAAGCATATTAATATAGTGATATAATTAGTTACCTTCTAAAATTAGCCTGACAGCTACTATGACAGATAACAGCTCCTATCAGGTATGAGTTTTGATCATGTGATGGCAACAGCTTATGCACAGACCATCACTCTTTTATATATATATACTTCTGTGTCTGAGGATTAGACCTCAGACTTAACAACATCAATTTTTATTATTCTTTATTCTTTATTATCTGTATTGATCTTAATCATCATTGTCATCATTATTAAACTTCTGAATCACTTCTAAACCTCTGAGAGTATACCCAAGGTTTAGATTTCACAAATAAGTGAGTAGTTCATTTTGTGATATATATGTACTTTTTATAAGGCTAATATTATGACAATTGGTATCTCATGTTCTACAGGTGGTTACTTCATGGACAACAGGTGTTGAAGTTTATTTGTATTATGACTCAATAATTGGCTGCACTATGTGTTAACAATGTGTAGAATCAGTTAGTATCTCATGTACTTCTCATGTTTCTTGACTTATTTCCTTACTTTTAACATATATATTACTTATTGTCAATAGGTATATATAGCTGTAAATACTCTCTTGTATTCTTATACTTTACTAATTGATTATATTTTTATTATAACTCAAAGACCTTAGAGTTGATCAATAAAAAAACCTTGTATTAGGATTAATATAAAAGAACTCAATAGAGAACTATGTACAGGATTGTCTATCTTATATACCTAAGACTACTGGTCTATGCTTCTATTACTTTAGCCTATCCTAAATGACTATGTGTCTGCCTTAAGGTCAACTTGTGTTGAACATATTGTATGATGTCATTTTTTCTAGAATTTTTTACTATCTTTTATTATGACATGTGATCATGTGATTGATGTGTGACACTGGGTCTTATCTTGTGACAATTTGTGACTATGACATGTAATATCATACTAAATCCTAACTCTAGATCTCAAAAATAGAAAATAAATCAAAAATAAAATAAAATTGAGAAAGAAAATAAAATAAAATTGAGTCCACTGTTTGCAACTCTGACAATTCTCTTCTCTACTCAAATATTTGCCTAAGTTGCAACCTGAGCCAAGTTAAAGGTTGTAATATTTGATAAAGCATTACTAGGCTCACCTTATATTATAGCATAGCTCATAGACAAGAAATGAGACAATGATATTGTGGTAGTATCTATAGATAGAAAGATGGATTAACATTAAGAAAACAATATTGAGACATTATCAGAACAATTGGAATTATTAAGAATTACTGAAGAAGATACCTTGGAAAGAACAACAGAAACAGAAACAATAGACACAATATCAATAGCACTAGTACTAGTAGTACACAACAAAACAGAGCAGATATTTATGCCTAAAAGTATGGTTCTAGACCCAGAATGGTTTGATAGTAACTAGATGAAATTTCAAGACTGATGAAGAGAAATACAATTATTCTTTAAGAGTAACAGAGTTATAATAACAGACAACAGGATTACAGCAATCCTAGTCTGACTTAGAGGGTGTATTACAGGCATTTATATATAGAAGAAACTAAATTAGATAGAAGATAAAGAAGACTTCTAAGATTGGGATAACTTTGTCAGAGAAATCAAAACAGTGTTTAGTAACAAAAGCAAGATAGCAGATGCTAAATGGAAGATAGAAATATTCAAGCAGAGCAAGAAGTGCATTGCTGACTTTATAATTAAATTCAAAGCACTAATAATAAAGGCTAAAACAGATGACATGCATACAATCTTCTTATTAAAAAAGAATATCAGGACAGACATTATCAAAACAATACTAGGATATCTACCAATGACAGTATTAGAGATGCTTAGAGAGTAGAAGGTAGCAATCATATTAGTTGATCAAGAATATGAGTTTATAAAAAGTCAACATGACTATAAAATAAAAACAGGAGTAATATATGAAGGAAGAGGTATATTTATGGATATTGGGAAGGCTAAAAATGATTTTGACAAAAATGAAAGACTAAAGTGTTTTAATTGTAATACATATAAATATATAGCAAAGAAATGCCAAAGACCAAGAAAAAAAAAGAAAAACAAGGAAGTACTACAAGTACAACAAAGTAGAACACATTGCAAAGGACTGCATATCAGAATAAATAAAATACTGAAGTATTCAAGAAGAATCAGATGAAAAAAGCAATGATAAACAAAAGAGTTTTGTCAGAGGTTTGGAATAGGTATAATTCTGTATCTAATAATTCCCAGAATCAATATATTATTTCAAATCAACAAAACAACAAAGAAAGGGAATTAAATATGCAAAACAATATCAAGATAGCAGATAGAAAGAAACTTTGGTTACAGGTACTAATAGACTTAGAATATACTTATACAAGGATCAAAAAATAGCTAGTAAAAAAAGGAAGAATTAAAATGAAACTAGCAGTTTGACAAGAAAAGACAAAACTTACAAGAACTAAAGGCAGAAGACAATGTGTGGTTGAAAGCCAAAAATATCCAGTTAAATCGACTCTTAAAGAAGCTGGACCAGAAAAGATATAGATCTTTTAGGATCTCAAAGGACATTAGTCAAAAAGTATTTTAGCTAGAGTTACTAGAAGAATGGACAATTTATAATGTATTCAACAAAGACCTGATGACACAATGTGGGAAACCACAGTTCAAAGAACAATGTATAGATTTAGCTTCACCACCAGATATTATAATAAAAAAGAAGAATATGAAGTGGAAGAAGTACAAAACTATATAAAATAAGGATACAGTATACAATTCTTAGTATACTGGAAAGGATATGGAAATAAGCACAATCAATGGATAGCTGAAACAGGGTTACTACATGCTAAGAAGGTGATAGAAGACTATTGAACAAGGATTTCAGGTTAAAACCTATAAAAAAGGGAAGTAAAACTTCAATTTGATATTTCAAGTTACAACAACATTAGAAAATCTGCTCTAATGGCTTGACAATTTATTACTACTCCTATTTTTCCCAACTCATATGTTTCTTACAGCATTAACAATATGAATCTTATTATCACATTAAATAATGAAAGGATGAAGAAGTACTACAAAATTATTAAGAGATTGGAAACTATGGCTGATATTTAACTTCAACTACAAAATATAATTCAACTAGCAGAAGTTGTAAACACATAATTGGCAGAGATTGAAACTACTATACTACAAGCTAGCAATGCATATAAGATGTAAATAGAAGAAGACATATTCAGCATATCCAAGAGTCTACAGAACATTATTCAACAAGATATGGCAAAACAAGCACATCATATTCAAGTATAACTAGCTGATAAATTGGACAGATATAAAGGAAAAGGGAATCATCAAGTAGAAGAATATATAAAGATAATCCAAAATACATATCAAGACATATACTAAGACATACTACAACTAATTATTGTCAATAAAGAGAAACACAAAGAAGACATAGTACAAGATAAAGAAGTATTTTTATATAAACCATATGACATATAATCAAAGTCAAACAGGCTAAAAACCTCTAAATCTAAATTCATGTAAAACAAAGTTGACAACTTGGAGAAAGCTATGAAAATGTTACAATTATTATGATTGATGCTTTATGTCTTCAAGATAGTTTGTTCATGAACAGCAAGTGTTAGAATATAATATAACTCAATGATTGGCTGTAATATGCATTAGTAACATGTATGATCAGTTAGCACCTCATATAGTAGTTAAGGCTCTATCATGTTTTCCTCATTGTTTCCTTATTTCCTACATATGTATTATATATGGTCTTTAGATATATATAGCTATAGATACTATCCTGTATCCTTATGCTTTACAAATTAACTCAATCCCTCATTCTTACTCAAGTCTTTGTCTAAGTTGCAATCTGAGCCAAGCTAAGGTCATAATATTTAGTAAAGCATTACTAGGCTCACCTTGCAAAAAAGAGTATATAGTGGTTAAACCACTGGAATATTTACAGTTTTAAACTGTTAGGAAGACAAATTGATACTTGTGGTGTAACCTATGGACAGCAGAATGGATCAACATCAAGAAGATGACTTAGAAGTATTATTAGAACAATTGAGATCATTGAGGATTACTAAAAAAGACACCTCAAACAAAACAACAAAAACAGAGACCACTAACAAAATATCAACAGCACCAGCAGTACAGAATGAACAAGCAGTTATACTAAAGAGTATGATCCTAGATCTAGGATAGTTCAATAAGGACAGAACAAAATTTGAAGACTAGTAGAGAGAAATCAGATTATTCCTCAAGAGCAACAGAATAACAGGAACAGATAATAGGATAACCATAATCTTAGCGCAACTTAGAGAGGGCATAGCTGGTATTTATGCTCAGAAGAAGCTAGATCAGCTTAAAAAAGAAATAGATATCCAGGATTGAGATGAGCTTGTTAGGGAACTTAAAACAACATTCAGTGACAAGAACAAGACAGCAGATGTCAAATAGAAGATAGAAATGTTCAAGCAGAACAAGAAATAAATTGCCAATTTTATAATTAAATTCAAAGTATTAGCCATGAAGACTGAAACAGATGATTTACATGCCATATTCTTATTAAAAAGAATATCTGAATAGATATTATAAAGACAATACTAGGATATCCATTGATGGCAGTACCAGAAATGCTTAGAGAATGAAAGATAGCAATCATCTCAGTAGGATAAAGATATGAATTCATGGAAAGCAGACAAGACTACAGAACAGAAACAAGGACAATATATAAAAAAAGAGGTATATTCATGGACATTGGGATAGCCAAAGACAATTTCAACAAAGACAGAAAGCCAAAGTGCTTCAACTGCAATATATATGGATATATGACAAAAGATTGCTAAAAGCCAAAGAAAGAAAAAGAATCACAGTATACAGGATGAATCAGATAACTAAAAAGATAATACATAGAAGAGTTTTGGAGAAGATTCCAAGTAAGTATAGTATAAAGGACCAATGTATTTAATATTCAATATTAATATGTTATTCTAAACCAACAGAACAACAAAGAAAGAAAGCTAAATGTGCAAACATAAAATAGAAAGAAATTATAACTATAAGCATTAGTAGATTCCAGATGCATATATATAGGAATCAATAAACAATTGGTTAAAAATGAGAACATCAAGATGGAACCAAGAATAGAGAAGGAATATGATTTGTGCTACTTAAGATAGATATCAACAGATATAAAGAACAAATTAACATTGCAGTAACAGACTTAAATAGTACAGATATGTTCTTAGGATATGACTGATGTCAAAGATGAAAGCAGTGGACTTAATTTATTTTCCTTTTCTTTTCTATTTTTATTTTTCTTTTGATTTTCTTTTCCATTTTCTATTTTTAGAACTAGGGTTAGGGTTAGAGTGACAAGATCACACTGTCACACATCAGTTACATCAGATGATATAGTCACAAGTCATACAATGCATAGAAGGAGGTAGAAGGTTCTAGAAAGATAATATCATATAATATGTGCAGCACATATTGACCTTAAGGCTAACACATGGCTGTTTAGGGTAGGTTAGAAGTAGCTAGCATGAACCATGGGAATTTAGTATATAAGGATAAGGTAGACTATCTTGTACAGAGTTCTCTATTGAGTTCTCTTGTGTTAACTCTAATACAAGGTTCTTTCTCTTGATCAACTCTAAGGTTTTGAGTTTGTAATAACTGACTAGTTAAGCATAACCCAGAAGTAAACTGGAGCTCAGGAATAATACAGTTTATGAGATATCTGAAGACATGCAAAACACAACATAAGGATATATTATTTAGAACAAGAAGAATATAGCCAATGGAAAATCAGAATAAAGAACAACAAGAAATAGGAAAGGAACTAGATTTGACAAACTCAAAAGATCTCCTAAAGTACATTTGGCCATTCATACACCTATTCAACAAGAAAAAGTTCAAAAAGTTATCTAAATAATGAGAATAGGATCATGAAATTAATTTAACAGAAGATATACCCAAAGAACTCAATGCAAAAGCCTATACTATGACTATCAAAGAAGACAAAGTGTTAAATCAATGGCTAGATAAAGATAAACAACTCAAAACAGGGTTAATTGTGGAATCAAGTTTATAATATATAGTACTATGTTTTTATATCCTAAAGATGTTGTGGCAACTATTAGACACAGAGTCTAATAGCTACACAAGCAAGTAAAGCTCTTAGTAAGGAATCAAGTGGGGAAAATCACAAGAGAACTTGACAAGGAGTCTCTGCTAAATTAGAGTCCTATTTATACAAAACATGTCTGGTCTGTGCTACCAATAATTAAGCCTGCCCTATTGTCCATACTACAACCTCATATTCACCTCAAGGCCACCATGTTGTATATATATGTCCTGATGTCATCTTCCAGATCCTTTCACCATGTTTTAGGCTTATGACATCACATCATGTGACATATCATGTGACTCTGGTATCATATGCCTCTTCATT
The DNA here is from genome assembly GCA_022457215.2 of Leucocoprinus gongylophorus. Classification (NCBI taxonomy): domain Eukaryota; kingdom Fungi; phylum Basidiomycota; class Agaricomycetes; order Agaricales; family Agaricaceae; genus Leucocoprinus; species Leucocoprinus gongylophorus. The sequence continues at coordinate 13,200 of JAJOHK020000276.1, read as the reverse complement.
GTCCAAAAGAAAAATTAAATTAAATTAATATAAAATCAGAAAAATAAAAGAAAATAAAATAAAAATTGTTAGTATTCAAGTGTTCCATAACAAAAGAAAGATGGATCACTATGATTAGTACAAGACTATAAGAAATTGAACCAACACATAATAAAGGACAAAATGCCACTACTCTTAATTGGAGAAGTAATTGACAAGTTGAAAGAGGTAAAATACTTTAACAAGTTAGATCTTATATGGGGTTATATCAATGTACAAATTAAGAAAGGAGACAAATGGAAAGTAGTTTTTTTGACAAATAAAGGCCTATTCAAATCTAAAGTGATATATTTTGGATTATGCAATTTGCTAGAAAAATTTTAAAGAATAATGAACAATATTTTCTGAAAGTTATTACATGAAGGAGTACTAGCAAACTTTGTGATACCTGCCAAAACAAAGAAAGAACTAGAGGAACAAACAATTTACTTTTTAAAGATAGTAGAAAAGCATAATCTCTGCTTTAAACAATCAAAGTGTGATTTTGATACTGAAGAAATTTCTATCCTAGGAGTAGTAGTTAGACAAGGAGAAGTATAAATGGAAAATGATAAAGTTAAAGCAGTTATGGAATAGAAGACCTCTACTAAGATAAAAGAAATAGAAAACTTCTTGGGGTTTGCAAACTTCTATTGACAATTTATCAAGAATTTCAGTTATACAGCAAGACCTCTTAACAAACTCAAAGGAAAGAAAGAGTGAAAATAAGAAAATGAACATCAAAAGGCATTTAACAAACTCAAGGAAAAGATTACAAGTCAACCAGTACTCATGCTTCTAAAGAGAGATGGTAAATTCTGAGTAGAGATGAATGCTTTATAATATGCAATTAAAGGAGTCCTATTCCAGGAACAAGAAGAAAAATAAAAACCTATTGCTTTTTTGTTAAGAATAATACAACTGGAAGAAAGAAATTACAAGATCTATAATAAGGAATTACTTGCAATAATAGAAGCTCTTACAAAATAGAGGCAATATCTACTAAATGCTATAGAGAAATTCAAAGTCTGGACAGATCATGAAAATCTCAAATATTTCAGAAAACCATATAAACTTAATAGATAACAAGCAAGATGATATCTGAAGTTACAAGACTATAACTTCACATTACAACACATACTAGGGAAAACAAACACTAAAGCTAACATATTATCAAGAAAAGATCAAGTAGATACTATAGAAGACAACAAGAATATTCAGCTACTTAAGAAAGAAATATAGATGAGAAAGACTACAATAGCAGAAGTGAAAATCATTTGAAGAAATCAAGTGGTAGAAGAAACTATATTACTGGAGGAAAGACAAAGGAATAGTATCAAGAAGCAAGAAGGTTTAAAAGAACTAGAAAAAGATGATGGAATAGTCTATGTAGAAGAAAGAATTTACATTCCAAGCAACTAAAGAATATGAGAGCAAATTTTACAAGAAAACCATGATCTAGCAGATATGGGATATCTAGGGCAATAGCAAATGCTTGAGTTAATCAAGAGAAATTACTGGTGGTCAGGAATAAAAAATAATATCAAGAAATATGTTCAAGGATATACCAAGTATCAACAGAACAAAGTACAACACATGAAGAAAGTGGGAGAACTTCATTTATTGGGAATACCAGAAGGACCACAGTAGAAAATTAATATTGATATCATAGGACCACTTCCAAAATCAAAGGACAAGAACACTATAGTAGTTATAGTGGATCAATTTACCAAGATGATCAGACTTAAAGTGATAACTACAGCAGTATTATCAAAAGAAATTACTAAAATCTACAGAGATGAAATTTAGAAAATACACAGAGTATCAAAACAAATTCTCAGTAATAGAGGACCACAGTTTATTTCAAAATTTATGGAAGACTTGATAAAGATACTAGGCATAAAAGGGATACTGTCAATAGCTTATCACTCTCAAACAGATGGTCAAATAGAATGAATGGACTAAGAGATTGAAATATCTTTGTGATATCATGTCAATTATCAGCAAAATGATTGAACTGAATGGTTATCAGTAGCAGAATTCCAATGCAACAATAAGAAATATGCAGCAACAGAGTACACTCCATTTAAACTTAACTTTGGAAGATATCTATGGAAAGAAAACCTTGTTATGAAGATGAAATTATCAAAACTAGAGTTTTCTTCAAGAACTTTAAGGAAGTTGGGAAGTAGCAAAAAAGTTGACAGAGATAGCAAAAGAAGCTATGAAGAAACAATTTGACAAGAAAAGAAAAAATCTACAAGGATTAGAGATTGGCAATGATATATAGCTTGAGTCCAAAAATATCCATTCAAATTAACTCTCAAAGAAGCTGGACCAGAAAAGATATGGACCTTTTAAGATCTCAAAGAACATTAGTCAAGGAGTATTTTAGCTGAAACTACCAGAAGGATGAATGATTTACAACATGTTTAATGAAGACCTGTTGATACAATGCAGAAAATCTCAATTCAAGAGATAACATATAGAACCAGCACCTATACCAGATATCATCAATAAGGAAAAAGAATATGAGGTGTAAGAAATCAGAAATTATAGAAAATAAAGAGATGGCATACAGTTTTTGGTTTGTTGGAAGGAATGTAACAATGAACATGATCATTGAATCTCTAAAAAAGTGTTATCATATGTAAAAGAGGTGATTGAAGACTATTGGACAAGAGTTTTGAGTCTAAACCTATAAAGAGGGAAGATAAAACTCCAAATCAACATTTCAAAGTATACCAACAACAAGAACTCAAATTCAAATGGCTTAACAATTTACAACCACTTCCACTTCCTCTAACATATATGTTATTTGAACTGTCAACAACCTTAATTTAATCACTGTTTTGAATAATAAAAGGAAGAATTGGACAAAGAAATATCATAAGATGATATGAGAATCAGAACAATGGCTGACATTCAACTGCAATTACAAAACATTGTCAAGCTAGCAGAAGCAGCCAATATGCAATTGGCAGAGATTGAAACAATGATATCACAAGCAAGCAATTCATATAAGACTCAAACAGCAGAGGATATTTTCAGCATATCTAAAGATTTATGCAATATTATACAAGGAGATATGGAAAATAAAGCATACCATGTTCAAGCCCTATTAGTAGATGAACTGGATAGATATAAAGGAAAAGGAAAATTTCAAGCAGATAATCATATCAAGAAAATACAAGATGTATACAAAACCAATCACCCAAACATTGAACATCCAATAATAATCAATAAGGAAAAGCAAAAAGAAGAAATAGTACAAGATAAAGAAGTCTTTTTATACAAACTCTATGGTATATCATCAAAATCAAGCTGACCTAAGACACCTGAACTGACATTTATCCAAGATAGAATCAATAATCTGGAAAAGTATATGAAACTCATGTAATTATCAGTGAAAATAATACCATTTTATCTACTACCACACTACAAATCCCTTTGACCACAAGGAGAACAAGATGAGCAGTACTAGAACAAAGTTGCCATTGAATTCTTAAAACAAAAACATAATGCAGACACAATAAGACAAGGTTTTTCTATTGAGATATATACAGGAGGACCTCTACATAAACTCTATTTCATTGTATTAACATTACAAAGGAAATTGATCATTAGACCAACAAAAAAGATGGTCACATCATGCATAATTGGATATTTAGTATTTTTGGACTAGTTCATGTAGACATGAACACTAAAAAGGAAATATTGTTATGATCAATGCCTTGTGTCTTCAAGATAGTTTGTTTATGAACAACAGATATTAGAGTATAACTCAATGATTGGCTGCACTGTACATTAGCAACATATATGATCAGTCAGTGTCTTATATAGTAGTTAAGGCTTCATTATGTTTTCCTCACTGTTTCCTTATTTCCTACATATGTATTACATATGGTCTTTAGATATATATAGCTGTAGATACTATCCTGTATCCTTATACTTTATCAATTGACTCAATCTCTCATTCTCACTCAAGTTTTTGTCTAAGTTGCAACCTAAGTCAAGTTAAGGTCGTAATAACAATTACCAATGAAAACTATACCATTTTACCTACTGCCACACTATAATCTCTTTAATACAATGGAGAACAGAATGAATAATACTGGAAAGAAATTACTGCCAAATTAATAAAACAAAAACATAATGCAAACACAACTAGATAAAGATTTCCAATTAAAATGTATACTAGAGTTCTACCATATCAGCCTTACTTCATTGCTTTAAATTTATGGGAGGAAATCATTAAAGGACCAACAAAGAAGTTGGTAGCATTATATGTGGTTAAAGACTTAGCATTGATGAACTAGTTTACAAAGACATGAATACTAAAAATAGAGGATTATTATAATCAGTATCTCATGTTCTACAGGTGGTTGCTTTATGAACAACAGGTATTTGGGTTCATTTGTATTATGACTCAATGATTGGCTGCACCATGTGTTAACAATGTGTAGGATTAGTCAGTATCTTATATACTAGTAGAAGTCTTCTTATATTTCTTAGAAACTTCTATAACCTTCTTTGTGTTACATGATGGTGTGACCATAATATTTGTGACAATCCTGTGACAAGTGTCATATTTCTGTCACATGTGACATCACACCACTTCTTCTATCTAAGTCCAAAATAAAGAATGAGAAAAGAAAACTCTAAATAAAGGAAAATGAGAAAAATAAAATAAAATCATAAGGAAAATATAATAAAGTCTAGTCCATCATTCACAACCCTAACATGTTACACTTCTGGCACTTGGCACCATGTGAATAACAGGCAAAAGTAGTGTGTTCCCACTTTTAACAATTCTTGTGTTAAAAAATACTAGGGTTTATATTGGTTTTACAAATCATTGCAATGTACTGTTCTATATCAAAATATCTCTTAATAAGACTTTTAGTCTTAATACTATTATGAGAGTTCCAAATATTGACTCATATAATGGTTATATCTGATTTAGGAAAGGCCTTGATGATGCAGAAATGTGATACTAGAATGATATTATTAAAAATATGAGCTTTCTTTATTATCTTTTCCATTATATCAGGTGTAATAGGGGAATTTGTATTGACCATATAGTAAGATACTCTAAGAATTTTGAGATATGATTTGAATTGAGGAAGATGAGAGTATATAACTTTGTTTAAGTCAATATTGTTCAATTCTTTGATATACTCTTCAACTACTTTCAGATCTAAATTAGCCACTGCTTTGTTAGTAGTTATGATAATTTCTTTGTTATTAAATCAAATGAAATTGGCTAATACTTCAGACTTGACTTCTTTTAAAAGTCTGTTGATGTTTGAAGCATGAGCATTTGCTTGAGATGCAATTATTCTGGCATTGTCTTTGCTTATTAGTATAATCACCTGTTTTCTAGAAGGTTCTTTAATAGTTTTAATAGTTATATTAAATATAAGTTTCCTCTTCACTCCATTGTTGTTAGTGATATTATGGATTTCAATAATTTTACTAGAAGATAATTTCAGAAAGGCATTCTTGATTTTGAAAATATTCTCAAAGTTACTCTTTGTAGTCTAAGCAAAAGATTTAGTTTTTGCATCCTAGATAAAAGACTTAGTCTTTGAGTCTGAAGATTAAGTCTTCTTATAAAATTTGGACTTGGCTAATATGCTTTTGCTAGGCCTAGATGAAATAGAAGAAGGAATTCTTGAAATATCTACTTGTTTGCTTTTATCAGCCTTTTTGTCTTTGATTATATTTGGAGCACTTAAGCTATTCTTGTTGAATTGGGATGAAAAGCATTGCCAAAATATTTTGTGTTTTTTTATTAACCTTTAGATTGTCCCATTTAGATTCATAAATAGTACTGATGAAATTCTAAGCTGCAGAACCAAATTCTACAATTTGAGGGGTATCTTTAGAAGTTCTATTACATAATAGCCTTTGTTTTATAAATATAGCTATTCTTTATAAAGAGTATGCAATATTCTTTGTGTCACCAGCTAAATACTCATCAATACCAAATAGAGAAATTGAAGTAAAATTACCATCCTACAGCAGTAGGCTAGCTAGTTGATTTTTCTAATATGATTTTATGCTAGAAAATACTTTTTTGTGAAAACATGTAATCTTCTAAGGTTTTGAGCATAGAAGACCTCTTTGAAGGTATTAGTGAGAATGTTATGAACTTATTCCTTAGGGTTAGAAATAAGAACAACTCTTGTATTAGAGAAACACAAGAGAACTCGATAGAGAACTCTTCCACAAACTAGTCTACCTTTTATACTACTACCAATGGTCTGTGCTCGCTACTGTGCACCCTATCCTAAATGACCATGTGTAGAACATGAGGTCAACATGTGGTATCCATGTTATATAACGTCATTTGTTCTAGATCCTTCTACTTTGTTCTCTGTGTCTTGTGACCTAACCCTAACCCTAGTTGTTCTAAAAATAGAAAATAGAAAAACAAATCAAAAAGAAAATAAAAATAAAAAGTAAAGTAAAGAAAACCTAAGTCCACTGTTTGTGAACTTGACAGAGAAGATCTTATACTCCTAGATGATGTCTCAGGTCCTCTTGAGCAAACAGCAGTTGGGGGACAGTATGGTAGTTATTAACCAAACTAGATCTTGAGTAGGAGAGGTTTCTGAGAACAAGAAATACTACTCAAAAACAACTAGCTGTGAATTGTAGATATTTATGAGAGAGTTTTACTGTGTTATACATGTTTTGATGGTCAAATAAGGCAGGTGTCCATTAGATCAGAAGCTAAAACAGAGTCCAGAATGAAGGAATGAGAAGTAGCAGTCATGGAAATGGAAAGAGTGAGCATGGAATAGGCTTTCATGAGCAAAGATTGATTATTGGATTGATGTTAGGTTATAGATAAAGAAATGGCCATGTGCTTACAAGACCTTAGAAGACTTCATTATGGTTTTAGGCTTTATTCTCTAGTTTCATTCTTTGTATTTTTAGACTAATACATAAGCAACAAGCAGAGGGAGTAAGAAAGAGAACCTCTATCTGAATACTCCTACTCAAGAGTAGTTTAACTTCTCTTTTATTGAGTAAGCATCATTAGTACCTACTATTACTTTTGAACAAGTTTTGGAGAGTTCTAGCAGTCTGGAAAAGGCTAGCAAGATGAGTATTAGTTGGTATCTTTAGTTATAAGGTTTAACTTGAGAGGTGCCTTTAGAGTGCATTATCTGATATGAATAGTGTTGTTGGAAGCTCTTAAGAAGCTTTGCAATCTATTCACTAGATTTTCCAAAAAAGCTTGTTACACAGTGTAAGGTTCACTGTTTAGAAGTGTATTAACTAGGGAAAGCATTTGTGAGCAGATGATACTTATATATTCTTTCATGACTTCATCCTTTTATATTCATAAGAGCCCTTTTAAGAGTTTTATGTGTTCTAATCAGTTTCTATATTATTGTTTTTATATCTTCTATTGATTCTTAGCACTGATAATATCTCCTTTGAATTCTTTAGTGTGCAGTTAAGAGCTAGTGTTACATAGTTCTTGTTGCATCCTAGCATAACCTTTTTTCTGCTTAAGTTCTGTTAATGGAATAACCGAAGGTTTCAAATTTAAATATAGCAACATGTTGTTTATATCATTGCCTTGAGATATATTCACTGGGTTTTTAGCATACTCTAGAGGTACATCAGTTTGAGATAGGTTAAATTGTTCCTCACACTCTATTTGTTCAGCCTATGTTAAGTTGTTGGACTGAGCTTCCATTTGTTCTATATAATTTATTGGGGATGTAGAAGAGTTAACAGACATGTCTTTTTTACTGTTAGTACTAGAAGAAGGAGAGGGGGGTCATTCTCTAGGTAAAATGATTTCACATTTCATTGAAGATTGTGTTGAGGAATTAGGTTGATGATTTTGAAAATAAGGAAAAGAAGAGTTAAGTGTATTCACTAATTCTCTTTTGGGCACTACCATATAAGATAGTGGTAAGAGAGAAAGAAGTGATAGTGATTACTATCATGTGCCTCTTTATTGACCCAAAAAGAAACAAAAAAGTAGAAGAAAAGAGAAAGAGAAATCAAATCAAGAAAAATAGAAAGAAAGAAAATAAAATATACATAGACCAATACTTAGAGTATATAATATAGACTATCTTATAGTATAAGCTTAAAAGTGGTAACTATTTTATATACTCTAGACTATATTTTAATCTAGCAGAACAACATTGACATAACTAGAGAATGATTGTGATTAGATGATCAGGAACCCTAATGGAAATATACCCAGAACATTGGATGGCAATTACTTAAATCTGACAGGGTTTAAGGACAGAGATAGCAGTGTTTGCTTGATAAAGTCTGCAGGCTTGATGATGGAATTTGGAGTTCATGGTTTGGGGAATGTAAGAAAGAACTCTGCAGGGTTATCAACAGGCATTAGCAATGTGAAATGACAGGTCCCCTTATATCAATCCTCTCTACTTTATGCATTTTCTCAAACTTTCTCCTTTAAGTATAAACTATACTCAACACTTTGACTAAACTTGACAAGTAGCCTTCTAACATCAAGTATTTTCTCTCTTAAGAAATGATTTATCTTGAATTTTAGACTACCTTTGCTAGTCTTTAAGTGAGCTAGCTTCCAAACCCAAACTTCTCAGCTTTTTTCTTAGATACTCCTAGATTCCAAAAATTCACGTTTGAATGCAGTAAAAGAATCTCCTATCCTCGTGACCATTGTGCAGTAACTATCATCTTAGAAGCTTGAAATTTGTGTTATGAAATCCAAGAGTCAAGTGTGCCCAGTCAAGCAACTAGAGGTAGGTAGTCTGAGAGAGACAAGGTTACGCATGCTGAATCAAGCCAGAGTTGCGATAAGGGCGAGTTGTGCCTAAATATAAGATTCAAACCGTGAAGATCCTCTAATGCTGGTGGGCAGAAAGTCCATTCCGTTTCCGACGAAACTTAATCCAGTTTGTCATTGCCCTCCTCTCTCAGACGCGCAAGCTCCGCAACATTCACTGTAGGTGGAGGCAATGGACTGGTACCATCTGAAGTGAAGAAATCTGTCAATACTAGTGGTCGAAGATGGAAGCCCTGCATGACAGAAGAATCAGCAAACTTGCGAGTGACCAGAGAAAATTGCAAACCTCAAGTTGACCCTTGGCAAGGAGTTCTTCATTGCCTTCCGCAGTTCGCATGAACTCCCGCACAGGGATCATAGCGGCGCTTCGGCATAGTTCTCTGAGATCAGAACCTGAATGACCTTGAGTGGCTTCAGCTAATGATGTCATGGAGAATCCAGGAGCTATCTTAGTATCTTTCAGCATCTGTCCGGTCATCTCAGAAACTTGTCGATGGAGTAATGCAAAGAACGTACCAGTTTCAAGATCCTGAACCGCTGGTCAGAGTTCGGCAGTCCAACATCAAAGCGCTTGGGCATACGCCTCAGAATAGCAGAGTCGATGTCATTCGGTCGATTCGTGGCACCTAGGACCAGTATACGATCCGTTGCAGAGGTGAGACCATCCCAAAGCCTATCACAGTTTAAAAGTGGACCTTAGAAATGGAGAACAAACGTTCAAAGGGAGACACACGTCATAAACTCGGCCTTCATCATCCCAGTCACTTCATGATCACCCTTCATTCGTTCCCGAAGAAACGAATCTATCTCATCGATAAAGATGATGCTTGGCTGTACTTTGCGAGCAAGACTGAAAAGTCCTGCCACGAGTTTGTTCGACTCTCCGTACCACTTGTTGGTCAGTACCGATGCTGCGATGTTGATGAAAGTGGCTCCCGACTCCTTAGCAAGTGCTTTGGCAAGCATTGTCTTTCCACATCCGGGGGGACCAAACAACAAGACACCCTTGGGTGCACCCAGCAGGGGTGATGAAGAAATGAATAGGTTGGGGTAGAGCAAAGGATAGATAACAGACTCCCTGAGAGAGGAGATTATGCTGTCTAGTCCGCCGATATCTAAAAAAATGAACTAGAAGAATAGTAGCAACACGAGAAGGCAGACAAACCACAAAAGTGGACATTAATATCGTCGGGATGGATGACCTCATTTGCTACCTTCTCTACAAGAAAGTTGAGATGATGAAAATGCAGAAAAGCGGGATTACACACTTTCATACTCGTCCAACACTAGGCCCGAATGTCCTAGTCGTTTTAGGGCCTCCAATTGTTTCTCCTTCACTTCTTTTTTATCTGGGCTTGTCACACTATCGATGACCCACTAAAACACCGGTATACATAGTTAGGGAGCCAGAAGGCAACAATGGTGTAATATATACTCGGACGGTGTAGAACAAGGCTGCCTTGGTCATCATTGAATGGAAATTTGAGAAAACCCGGAGAACGACGTACCTGAGACGCCAGAAATAGTGCAACTGGACGTGAATTCGTCAAGCAAAATTTGGCAACAGTGAAAAAACCTCGCACCTTCAAAGACTGCACGCTTTGTACTCGATGCTACCATCATCGTTTCCTGGTTCTTCGAATTATCTAGGGTGCTAACTCGTGACATCCGTTTCCTCGCAGACACTGTGTCACACTCCAGTCACAAGATGGTAGACAGACTCTAAGTCCTAAGTGTGGGTATATGGGTAGTATAACAACCGCGTAGCGTCCCAGCCCTCATATTCCAGAACTCACTTTGGTGTTTATTCCCCTAAAGGTGGCTCTCCGCTTCAGAGACACGACGATGATGGCGTTCTCTAGCTTTCTGAGGTTTACCTGCTTATTCCAAGGAGTTACTGCCGTTTTAGTTCAGAACACGGAGACTGCACCTCCGATCTTGACCGTTACAACTGCGATACCATCCGCGACCGCTTCAGACAATGTCGTCTTGCCTTCCCAGGCTGATTTGCCCCCGGAACAACCTTGGTGTCCTTCAGAGGTCTTTTGTCCAGGATCTGTGAGTGTGTTCTATCTCATTGTCCGGGAAATATTTCTCTCAAAGCTTCCGCACATATTACCAGTTGTTGCAGGCTGTGAATATCGCTCACCTGTTTCCTGATGACAAGACGTTCGTGGATAAGGTAGTAATGTTCCTGGAGTTTGCCGTCACTGGAATGATAACGATGACCTAGCCCACAAGTAAACCGCCTCAAGAAGTACTAGCGAACTTCCAGAACATATCAAATCTTACTTATGGGCAGATCATCAGCTTTGTAGAGCAGAACTTTGTTGGAGAGGGCCATGAGCTTGAGGCGCGCTCTCTGCCTGACTTTGAAGAAAATCCGGCGTTCTTGAGCAGCATCACCAATCCTCTGGTCAAGACATGGTCACGAACTGTTCATAGCATTTGGACGCAACTCATCCGCGGGACTAACGAGTCGACGCTGTGCAACTCACAAGCCAGATGCGGAAGTTCTTTGATACCACTTAACCACACTTTTGTTGTGCCAGGTCAGTGATTGCTATCTTGCCTATTATACAGTGTTTACTCTGATTTCATAGGCGGTCGTTTCAGGGAGCAATACTATTGGGACAGTTTCTGGATTGTCGAAGGTCTCCTTGCATCTGAACTATACAGCATCGTCAATGACACTCTACAAAACTTCATGGACCAACTGGACATTATCGGATTCATTCCCAATGGAGGTCGTATCTATTGTACGTAGAGCTAGTTAATTCGTCTTAACTATTCTTGAAACTTGCTAGACCTTGATCGATCACAACCTCCTCTTTTCATTCAGATGCTTTCTCGCTATGTCAATGTGACGCACGACGTGGCGATCTTGAATAGAGCTCTTCCTCTCGCCGAGGTTAATACTTCATTTCTCATCACTAATCTCCTTGTTGACTTGTTCTATAGAAAGAACTCCGATGGTGGCATGATAATAGATCTCTGAATGTCACAAGCCCCTATACGAACCAGACCCATCTGGTATACCACTACAGTGTCCATAACAGTGCACCTCGCCCGGAATCGTATCTAACAGGTAAGCAAGACTTAGGATGAGTTATTCAAGTCGGGATTGACTTCCCATAGATTATTTGACCGCAAATGCACCCGAAGTCAATCCTCCTCTTAACGACACTCAGAAGGTTATGCTGTATGCCGAACTTGCAACAGGCGCCGAGTCTGGTAAATTCTTGTTCGTTGCCGTTTTCCGAGAAACAACTGAAGCGTTTATCAAGGTTGGGACTATACTCAGAGATGGTTCGTTGATGGCGATAATGATGGTTCACTTAGAAATCTTGGGGCTCGCAATATCGTTGCGGTAGATTTGAACAGTATTTTGTGTGAGTATAGATAATTTTCCTCTCACAAGCCGTTCTCACCTCTCTTGAAGACAAAAACTATATCACCTTAGCGGACTTGTATGGATCTTTAAATTCCAGCCGCGCGAATACCCATCGTTCAACTGCTTCAGCCTTGCGCTCGGCCATTTTGGATCTTCTGTGGGATGCTGACAAGGTGAAATGATGTAGATGCCACAAACATTTGCATAACCCTGATTCTTGTTGACGCAGTTTGCTTTCTATGACTTCAATCTTGCTACCGATAAAAGGAAGGATTTTTTCAGTGCCGCCAACTTCTACCCATTATGGAGCGGCATCATACCTGATGATATAGCCCGTAGTGAGAGCGCGGCTTTCAGTCACTTCGCATCCCTTAATCTGGTGCTGAACCGTTTCAACGGTACATATCCAGCCACCTTTGTTAACACCGGCCTTCAATGGTGTGCATGCAGTCCGATCTGCCGTTCCACCATATAATTATGATGACTAATACAATACACAGGGACGCTCCCAATGCCTGGGCACCTCACCAATACATTATTCTTCAAGCCCTCCGGGCCTTGCCATCCAACGTCAGTCAAGGGACTCTTCCAACTCCTAATGATGGAAAATCCACATTCGATCTGATTCCGTCCGGCCAACTTGGAATCGCCGAGAATCAGCTCCCTCAGCAACCTAGGATCAATAATGTCGGTGGGACCTTCGCCAACACTGGACCTGGGGCGGATATCAATTTATTGAATGCTACTGTATTCAATGGTGGAAATGCTACAGGTGGTGAAGGATGGTCTCACCGCCTTCAGCGTGAGTTAGCCAACAGATACATCACGAGCGCCTTCTGCAGCTGGTAGGTAGACTCCTTTCGAGTCTGCTAATTACTAATCAATAACATTTGTACAGGAGAGCAACCGGAGGATCTATTGACGGATTTTTGCCAAGGCTTTCGGATGCCGAGCTGAATGTTACACAGAG